>NW_019384291.1:4539935-4602469 GCF_000648655.2 Copidosoma floridanum | reverse complement strand
AAAAAAAAAAAAAAAAAAAAAAAAAAAAAAAAAAAAAAAAAAAAAAAAAAAAAAAAAAGAGTCTCCGCGAACAAAACAAAAGAACGATCATTTATTAAAGCGTCTGATAAGATTCGCGAATGGTGATTACTCTGCAGTGCAACGTACAGCTGCGTGGTGAAATATTAAGAGCTCGATTGCCGGATATCCGAAGCGTGACAGATTGACTTTAAGGGAGGAACAACATCCACCCGAGCCGTGTGTAATCGTCGGAAGAGCTTCCACCACCACCGGCTCCCCGCGGTAAATAACAAGCGCCACTTCATCAACCTTCATTTCCCGACCCTCCTCGTATCGTTGATTGTGCCACATTATGACGATATGCCCATCAACATCGGTTTCGTCATCAATTTGCGCGAATGCCGGGAAAAATTGTTCCTCGAACGAGGCGAGATTCGTTAAAATATTAAATTTCTTCATTGTCGGATAAATGTATTGCATCGGCAGTAATGAATAATCAATTCGTTTTTTTTTTGTTTTTTTTTTGTTTTTTTACGTCCGTCTCGGCCACTCAAGCTCCCACTTCTTCTTCTTCTTCTTCTTTCCTCGAGCTTTTCCCAGGGAGATAAAGGAAGGCTCGCCGCACGCAAGAGTATACATATACACCTCGCGGTTGAGAGAAGAAACGATGACACGCACCGGTGATGTATAGGAGACGGCTCATTTTCTTCGCGGCAGTTGGAGTAGGTTCACGCGAGAAAGTGGATTGATAAATCAGGGGATGAGCCCCCTCGGCTCTGCTGGGGTATGTTTTTTTTTTTTTCGCTATTGAGGTATACGTGTGCGAAGAGCAGAATGTGTATAATATATTACACATTCACTTGTTACAAAATTGGAGAAACGCGTTTACAGCGGACAGAGCTATTAGTATAGTAGGAATAAATATTTAAAGGGCTTGTTTGAAAAATAACCCGGGCAACCGGGAGGAACGAAAAAAAAAAAAAGGAAGCGAGCACACGCACGCGATTCTCCCTTTTTCGACCTTAATTGGGGTTAGTATCGTCGATGTATACTTGTTTGTTGTTGCCGGGCAATGGGGTGTCTGTGCAGTGTGGCGTAAACGAGGATTGTACAGACGCAAACAACAATAACGTCGAGGTAGGGAGTTTCGATTGGGGACGATGAATCGCGAAGAAGAGGAAGTTAAGGAGAGGCACGTGAGTTCCCGAAAGACGAGACGGGAGGATAAGAAGGTACTGGTTTAGCTTGAAAAAAGTGTTCCAATACTTTTTACGCCGTCCGCTTTCATAGATGTGACGATTCAACAAAGGACTCGAGGTAATCTCGGGTACATAATTGTTAACGAAGCTTTTCTCTCTGATTTTGCTAATGTTAAAGAATCATTACCTCTTCTCCTTCCTAGCTGGTAAAGACGCAAATTTCTCATAAATTATGATAAGAATTCGCCTACTAGATTCTCTAGCCGGTACTTTTCATTTGCGTGTCGGAAGTATAGCTGACGCTTGACATACACAGTACATTTTGCTGATAAATCGGGTGTTTTGGAGGATGGTAATTTAATGGGTATTTAATGCACGTGTGATAAAATTGAATTCTCTTCGATTAAGATACAATATTTTGACGCTAACAAGTGCTGTACTTCCATTTTGCTTCCTGTGAGGGATATCGTGCGTGTATGCTGGCGCGAACGTGTTATTATTGCATTCGTGGTATCAAAATGTCAAGTTGCGAGAGAAAACGGGTTTATGAAAAATTCTCTGCATCGTTGCTTGTGCCTTTTTCTGCACGTGTCACATGCTATGGTTTTTCTAATCTGCTACCGTAAAAATCGAGGCGAAAATGGTGCGATCCAGCTGAGCCTTTTATAATTTTATAGTGTCATTATCGACGAATCAATTTTTTTTTTTAATTTTCATTTTGAGTAATGCAGTCGAGTACTTAAAAATTCGGAGATAATGCGCTGGAATCATCAACCAATACTGAATGCAACACTGTAATAAACAAACTGTATGGTTACCTAACAAACTCGCCAAGTCAACTTCTTGCATTTATTAAACCTCTGCATTTGCGGCTGGACAATAAAAACCAAGCATCAAAATTAAATACCGCAGCAATGCAGTCGGGTACGCGTATAAACAAAACAACTAAATTTATTCGAGCCATCGATTTACATTCGCCATTGGCAAAGAGAGAACGCGGGAGCACTAGATAATAATATACGCCCACAAAGCGAAAGAGTCACGGATACGCACTAATGATCACAGCCAGTATGTTATACATAAGTGCACACATCTGTGGCACAGGAAAAAAATATCGAGCTCGCGCGGTTGTCTATGTATACTTATACACATTGCAGAGCAGTTAGAGCTTTTGTATCCGACAAAAATGTAAGCTCGGCTCCCTCGGCCTTTGCCGTGTATGTACACACGTGCCCAAGCAAAATTTGAATGCCGAGTGCGCTAACTGAACTTTGTAAAATAAAAAAAAATTTCAAATATGGATTGATGAAGATCAATCATTGTATATGGTAGAAGGTAAACAGTACTGAATTACAGAGTCCTCGTAACAAAAAAAGGACTTTAATTTCGTATAAAGTAATAAAAATACATGAGTGCAAATAAAATATGTAAGCACAGCGTTTTTTTTTCCTTTAACCAACTTCAACTAAAGTTAAACAAATTTCAAATGAGATTTTTTCAGACAAGAACGATAATAAATACCATCGTGATTTTTCGTGTCGATACAGCATAAAAACCTCGATGCGATTGCGTGAACGACACTAAAAACACGTCGACAAATCCCCATCAGCCGTAGGGTAAAACGTTTAGACCAAAAACAGGGAATACATGAAGAGCACAGTAACACCACTGATCCCCCCATGCCGCTGACCCAAAGAAAACCATCGGACAAGAGAATAAGGGGGATGAGAGGAAGAAGAAGAAGTAGAAGAACAGAGACACGAGAGATTCACGCCTCGAAGCAAATGCACGCGTCCCTCCTCTGCTGCAGCAGCAGCTTAGCAGCTATACGACTGGAAATACACGAGTCCCTCCCGCAAAAGAAGGAGAGGGAGGGGTACTACTAAAAGGCCATCAGCTCGTCGCCGATAACAACAGTCGGGGGCATTGTTAGCCCGAGCGGGGTCCGGCTTTTAGTGCTGATTACAGAGAACTAGCCAAGCCAGCTGTGTGTGCGCAGCCACCGTCCTTCTGCCTGTCTTTCTACGTGTGGGCAGTTTTCTCTCTGTCTCCCTATAGACCCAAACAGCAGTAGTAGTGGTGGTAGTGGAAACGGGTCTCCAGACTCGGCTCTCCGGGATCCTGGCGCGGGAATCCTTCCAAGGTGAGGGGGCGTAAGCCGATCTATTTAATTAAGCGGCTATACTTGCACCCACCCCCGCCCCTTACTCTGTTGCCATTATATACGGTTTGAAAAGACGTCTGGAGCTAGAGGGAGTACAGGACGACGAGAGTGAGTTTTGCTGCTATGGGTTGTACTGTTACTGCTATGCTGATGACGATTCGATAAATGAAATTGGCCTGTTGCCGTAAAGCCATTGGCAATAACGTAGGTAACAGGGATCAGGATCGAGGACTGCCCGGGACGGCGTTTAACGCGTCAACGTATCAACGTGTAGCGTATGTTTTTGAAACTTTTTTTTTTTTTTTTTTTCGATTCAACACAACACACGTGTACACGGTGTGCCAGTGCTTATCTCGGGAATAAAAAGTCGGGGAGCCCTCAAAGAGCGGTCATTCTCCGTATCTTAATGGAATATCCGAGCAACAGCAGAAGCAACGTATGATGCATATATATATACTCATATAATAGAGTGTCACGCAAGGAGGAAAAGTTTTCAAGTTCACTTTTGTATTGTTTTTTTTTTTTTTTTTTTTTTTCAAATCTTTGGCGTAGCTTCAACTCTGCAGCCATACTTTACTCACTCTTCTCCGTTGAAACGCGAACAGTGTAAAACAAACTAGAGACTCCACAACATACCCATCGACTCCCCGAAGCTTTCTCCATCCTATATCGATAGATTTCTTCGATGAAGGTGCTCCAAGCACACCTTAACCGAACGAATCTGTGTTATAGTAATACGCGCACTCGGAGCGCTGTCGAAAAATTTTCCAATTCCCCAAATCATCGCCCAATACCTCAGGTCGATTTGGCCGGCTATAAGAATTTGACCATCTAACGCCAGACGGCCGATACACACGTACTCGTGTAATGTACATGAAGTGGGTACGTGCTACATGAAATGCAAGTAGCGGAGCAGCTCGGCCGTGACCCGGAACGGAATTCGCCGGCTTCTCTTTTGTAGTGGTTCGCGAGTGCCTGCTGCCGCCGCGCACTATCTTCTTTCATGCACACGTACGCGCCACACACACAATTTTACTCGTGTATACATGTATATGTATATATATGGAGCGATGTACACGTAAGCTCCGTCACGAAGACGAGCCAGAGTCGCTCCGCTCGAGGGGTAAGGAGGAGGGAGGGGGGGGGTTAGAGGAAAACAGAACACAGGGTTTTTGATCTTTTTATTTGCTGGTGTATACGTTCTCGCTATAGAATGCGAAGCAAAGCGCACACGCTATGGGGTACGTATGTGTACAGGCTGAGCTCTCTAATGCTTATTTATTGCGATTTAAGAGAAGAGCGCGCGCGAGACACTGTAGGGGAAAATAAGAGGGGAGAAGGGTTATTGATTTATGGATATTTGGTATTGTCGTTTTTGACGTATGGTCGATTACGCGTTTTTTTTTCTTCTTCTTTTAGTTCTACGCCTTCTGCTGTCGAGAAGAAGATACGTTATTATAGTTTTCGTTGTTGTCGTTTACTGTATTTTTTTTTTCTTTTTTTTTCAATTATTTTTTCATTTCGGGTAAAAAAATCGAAATGTATTATAACAAGGGGTAAATTATTTTTTTTTACTACGACTGTTCTCTTAACGTCTACGTAAAGACTGTGCAAAACAACTGAAACATTTTATATGTATTAACTCTGTGGCCTTAGAAGAATTTTTTTCTTTTATCAGAAATAATAAAAATAGAATTTGCATGAACTTGTGAATTACGGAGTTGTCCCGAGTCAAAAGTTTAACAGATCTGCTTTTTGCATAACAACCATGACATGGTCTCTGTTTTTCCCCAGATGTACGAAGGAAAAAAAAAAAAAAAAAAAAAAACTACAATGCACGATGTTTTTTATGTCTCTTTGGAACTTCTGTAGCTTTGCACATACGTATATACACATGATCTTGTCCCCGAGCGACTCGGTATTATGCTCGTAATATCTGTCACGGCGCGTTTCTCCGAATCATACATTCAAATTGGATCGCAATTTATTCATTTTTGGCTCTCGCTCGCAAATGATTCATTGTCACCCGAGTTGTCAGCGCGAAATTCTCCCCCGTCGTAAATTCTCAACACCACTCGCGCGTGATGCTAAATAAATACAGTACGGCATCGCAACACGGATACGAGATGGTGGTGGTGGGCGCAAGTTAGCTCGTCAAGGGAATCACTAAAAAATTGATTGGGGATGAGGCAGAGCAGGTGATACGACGTGGGCAAGATAAGGAAGTGGAGATTATTCTTCTTAGGAATCAAAACGCCGACCGGACAACGTAAAATTTCACCGGATGTGGTATAAATTGTTGCATGAAAATAAAAAAAAATTTTAAAAATTGCACCACACAACAGGTTACACTGCATGAACTTGTAAAAGCAACTACCAGGCATACACGCGTACGAGCTTAAAAACTCGTATACGTATTACCGATCACGGCGAGAAGATCTGCTAATATACCCAGCAGTATTTTTTTTTTTTTTTTTTCTTGCCCGGCTGCTTTGGTTTTTCAACCACGCACAGTATATACACTTGTGTGTACATTCAACGCTCGAGAAAATCCGAGCCGTCTCAACGGTACAAGTAATACACACGTAGGTATATATACGTACACACACCGGGTGTCCGCGGGCGCGAGAGGAAAAGAGCGAACTCGCATTCCTGACCGTCTCGCGGGCGCAGGCGCGAAATATGCGCGCCACCGACGATTCTCCCTCGCTCCTCTTCTTTGCAGCTGATCTGGCGTGTACATACATATATATATATATGTATGTATGTATTTATATTCTGGAAGGTGACCAAACTTTGCGCATTGTTTGGCGTGACAATCGGCGTCGGGGAGAAAAACGCGGTCCCGTCCACCGAATAGCGTAGGAGAAAAGTTTCTCTCTTTATACCCTCTTGGCGGTGCTCTAATTATCCGGATTGACGGACGAAGAGGCTACTCCGAGTCCAGCGCGATAATTGAAGAGCGGACGCTCCGAGCTTTTTTTCTTCCTTAGGTGGTGGCGCGAGGGGAGAGGAAAAAAAAAAAAAAAAAGAGAGTCTCGCAAATCCGAGCCCCGTATCCTCGGGAGGGAGCCGGTGTGACGTTTCAGGCGCTCTCGGCCCCTGTTATTTTCCGGAATTAAAGAGCGCGCTCTTTCTCCACCACCCACGAGTGAATTAAACAGCCACGTGGAACCGGGTACGTTGACCCTCTCTCGCTCGACGTCCATAAATCAATATCGGAAAATTGCGCGCGTACAAAAGAAGGTGAAAAAACCCAACTGCCTCGACGTTGGCGGTACGAGCTCTCGTCGAGTGATATCGTCAGCTGGACTGGAGTGAGAAGGAAGGGGAAAAAAAAAATCGTGTACGACGACAAACGACTTTCTTCTCCACAGCTGCCGGGGGCTTTTTCATTATTATACACACCGCATGGAGGCGTACACATGCAGGCCCAGCTTTCTATTCCGGTCGCTCTTTTTTCCGTCCGCTCGCATTATCGTCGAAGTCCCCTCCCCTCTCTCTCTCTTGCATCGGCACCCGCATCGGCTATCGCTCGGATAAGCATGCACATAGACACGTATCGTGTACTTGTCACGCGTGGGTTAATGCGATGCGAGGGCCCCAAGTGACAAATGGGAAATGATAATGCGATCTGCGAGATCTAACGGGCGCGTTTTGCTATAGTTGTATTCATAACTTTTTTGTTTGGCGCCTTCCGTATGACGTACATCGTGCGTTGAAAGAAAAAAAAAAAAAAAAAAAAAAAAAAAAAAAAAAAAAAAANGATGTTTATTTTCTCTAGTTTATATATATATATATACACACGCATAGGCGAGAGAGCGAATTAACGATTGGCATTCCTCGGGTTTATCGCTTGTTAAATGCGTTGTTTGTCCTCTTTTTATTAACAGCCCCACACCGCGGAGTAGATTGAGATCGTAATATTTAATCGTTTTCAAGCAACATACGAGCGCGTCCCTTCTTCTTCTTTTTGTCGGAGCTAATAGGATACGCTTGTAAGACACGCGCGGCGTGCTGGTAACGTTTTGTGCGCGAAGTACAAAAAGAAAGAAAAAATCAAATTTCGCAGGCGATCTCGTTCTTTATCGAGATGCGTTGGAAGAAAAAGAAAAGGGAAACTAGCAAAGAATAATGCTAAAGAGAGGTGAGGTTGACGATACGCGTACAAGGGAGAGCCAACCAAATATCTATAGGTGCATATGGCGAAAGAGCAATTAGCCGGTGTGGGAACGTCCACGGGGATAAACGATTCATCGGGACGCCACGAATAGAGGAAGGAGATCGGATCGGCGCGAAAACGAGACCAGGGTGAAAAAGAGGAGGCTCGCGCACTGAGCAACCCAATTCTTTGAATCAAAGAAAATTTCTTTACCCTCATTCCGTTAAATGTTTTCTTTTAATTGAAACAAATTTAGTCGATCCAAAAAAACATTTCGTACAACTAAATGAGAAATTCGCAATTAAAAAAAGAAAATTTTAATTTAATAAAATGTTATTTTCAATTAACTTATAGTTTTTTACTCATAAGAAAATATTTGATTCAAAGAATTGGGTTGCTCAGTGCGTGTCAATTGGGGATCGGCTCGCCTCTTATCGAGAAAAATTTTGGATGATTGGCGCACTGAAAAAGGCCTAGGTGCGTATACAAATGTTACGCGTCGAGTGTAAAAGGTTAATAAGCCTCTGATCGGACTAACAGAGGGGCAAGCGCACCGATAAGGCAGGTAATTGCTATGTTTGCATGCACATCTCGATTCAATCTGCTGCGTTGTTATATATATTATGTATTCAAGTAAAACTAAATGAGCCTTGAGGTAACGAGCGCGAAACAACACAAATATAATTGTTCCTTTGTACCGTGCTTTTGTTAAGGAGAGCTTTAAATGATGCAAACAGCGGCTTTCCGGGGAGATGAGTTCGCTAATTCGAACTTTTCAGGGGACGTTTTTTTTTCTTCCTCCAATCATGCACATTTGCAGAGAAAGAGCGACCCGCAAGCACAGGCAGAAAGTGAGGCGACACCTCAAAGGCCGCAAAAGGCCTTTCAATTAACGCGACGCGCGGCCGGGTGGCTGTTGCGCGTGGATTTATGGATTATTCAGCGAAAGAAGGCTTATTTGTACGTAATTATTCGCTGACGAGTTGGTCCACTGTTTTCACGTGTTTTCGATTGTCCGAAAGATTTACCTTGTCATTGCAAATACGTATAATGAAGTAGGAAAGAGAAGAAGAGTCATATTCAACACGACGAGAGACGAGGGTCCGATGTACACCTGTTGTGTTGTGTCAAGTGTGTGGCCCAGGCCTGACTCTTGGCGCGCCTTCTTCAATTACATCAGATTACGAGGATACAGTGTACATACAACAGTAGTATGTAATCGCGGCGAGACTAAGGGATTAGTTTGTGCCGTGTTGCTCATCCCCTTGCCAACACCATTTATCTCTCGTTGCACCACCCAATGGTAAAGTTATGAAAAGTGTGGGACATTCTTAATACACAAAACAGAGCACCAAGACTTGCTCGAAAAACCGAGTGATTGACGTTAATTTTGATGGGCAATTAACAGGAAAATGGCCAAACAATACCATTGTTAGCATCTAAGGTTGAGTATTACAACGCCACACGGAAAAAAACAAAAAATTCGAGTTCACGGATGGCTGGGAGATAAATCAGAAAAGGCGAAACGATTGAAGCACGCAAGCTCGTCGAATCCATGCGTATTACACCCACGTGCAGTTAAGAATAGAACTCATAGAGCTTTGTAGGAAACGCGTTTAAACTTTAGACGCATTAATAGCAGGATTAATATACCTATATACTGTTACGTGGTAGCCGAAAAACGGCGTTATCGGCCGGCGACCATCGGTAATGATGTTGAAATAATAATAGTTGGCGAGGAAATATTGTGCTTGTACGTTTACTTCCGAGGGATATCCCACTGCGATTTATTAGCTCTCCACCATCACCTAATATCGTTTACTGCGGACCCAGGAGAAGAAAATGGGGGCGGGGGGAGAGGAGGCAAGCGCGTTTATACGGTTATTCGCGACTTCCGGTGCGCTAGAACGGGGGCGAGGAGGAGGAGGAGGAGGAGAAGCAAAAGACCCGACCACGCGCACAAGCCATTCCTTTCACGCCTCTCCTCCCGTTGGGATACTCGTTTGGCTCGCGAAAGGTGGGATATAGGTGTACTTACAAGCGAGTTTGCGGGTGGGTGTATCGCTCGAGTTATAAATGTGGGCAAATAAAAGAAGAAAAATACATACATACAGATACACTGGAGGCCAGGGGGAGAAGAGGGAATTTTTGCGGGTGATTTACGAGAGGGCCCCTTCTTTGATTTTAGAGCCGAGGTTTGGTCTCTTTTGGCCTTTGAACCGAGAGTGATGGGCTCGTGGCTCGGAGAACAATCGATGGGCTTGTGGCTGTTTGGGAGTGACGCGTGCGGGGAGCGGTTACTGATTTTTAGAAGGAGCTTCTGTACTTTTACTTCATTTTTTTTCATCCTTTTTCTTTCATTTTCACTTTTTACCACGAATTTTGACAAATTTAATACTTCAAATAAAAAAAAAAAAATTAAAAAAAAGTTTGATGTTTATTTTCTCTAGTTTCCTTTGCCATTATGAGCTTTTATCGTGCTATTTGTACAAAACTCGTGTTTTCATTCACGTAACAGGTACAGGATAAACAAAGTGGGGCACGTCTGGCGTGAAGTTTACATAAAATTTCGCGATGAATTACAACGAGCGGAGCGAGTTTTTCAAACGTCAACGTGACAAAGGTAATGGCCACCTTCCAGGGGCCATCATTTTACTTTGAAATTTCTCCTCATTGTTTCGCTTGTGTAATTACAATACGACGACGAAAAAAAAAAAAGAAGAAGAAAAGGAGGCGACAGTCTGTGCATTTAAATCACCCGTACTGCTAAAAACCATACAACTTTCTCAAGCGAATAAATCATCATAGGAATTGTAAAATTCAATACGACCAACACACGCGCACTTTCCATCCAGTAGGTACACCCATATCCCCGGATTAGCCCGTTTCGTCCCCGATAATCGCAAGCCCAGAGCGCGACTCCATTTTCTCCCATATCGCGAGCTCTCGCCCAATAAAACGCGCCTGCCGCGTCGTTTAATACCCTCCTCCCCCTCGGATCTTTATAACATGTATCTTCGCTCAGTTTTCTAACTCAACCCCCGCGCGTATATCGTACCCACGCAATATAATACATCCGGTTCTCTTTGGCTGTCTCAGCATTTTATTATCAAAGTCTCGGCGCTCGCCGCCTATGCGTGCGTTTATATCGCACACCCGCGGAGTCGATAAAAGTTTTGCGATGGCAATACTCAAACTCACGAGCAAACGCATACTACACATGTATGTACAAGTATAGAGAGAGGAAGTGCAGTCACACGTATAGGCGCGTAATGTATGTACTCGTTCGCCCACTCGCGTACACGATGTATAGTGGTACGTGGATTTTCATTCATAAAAGCGTGCACGAGCGAGCGGGAAAAGGGCGCGTAGGTGTACATACGTACAGAAAGAGCTGGTGAACGCGTTTTACGATAGAAACAAAGAGCCAGAGGAGTATAGGAGGAGGGGGAGATTGATTGATTAGATCCGTTTGATCGTGTGCGCTCGAGAGCCCTGCTGGCGTTTATGAGATGTGCTAAATTAGTCGCGTGAATGATGGCCACCTCCCTCCCCCTTTCTTTCGTCCACGCGTAATTTAAAACGTTACGCCGCGCACGTGGGTGATTGATTTTACAAGGGGATGTTGTAAATTCTTCCGGGAGAGAGAGAGCCGCTAGTGTGTACTCTGTTTCCGCTGTAAAATTCATGCGAGCCTGTATTATAATGCTGGTCCAAGCTCGGGTTTACATCAGAGGTGAGTGCGAAACTTTTTACTCGTAGGTATGATCGATTAGTAATACCAACATACCTGGG
Organism: Copidosoma floridanum; assembly: GCF_000648655.2. The sequence goes on along the minus strand of NW_019384291.1, from coordinate 4,591,149 downwards.
ACTGTTGTACTAACACATTTACCAAATATATACCACTGAATTGTCCAAGCAAGACTACTTTTTCCATTTTAAGGGCTAGTAAAAATGAGCAGGTCTCTCTTCTTTCGTACTTCACTTACATCTGCGTGTTCTAATTGTCACCTGTCTCGTTCTTCTTTATCGAGCAGAAAATCATGACAACGAGATAGTACGCATATACAATTTAAAAAAAAAAAAAACATCCTGGAAGTAGATATGATCCATTAATTGCGTATATTATATGTTAGGCTGTTTCTCTATCATGACTGTTTTAGGGAAGTTTACGACAGTACGCGATCTATAATTGAGAGCGAAAAGGAAAGGGAATACTGTAGACAGCTCGGTCGACAGACAGGATTTATGGATTTCTTTTTACGATGCTTGCTTCTTTTCCTTCTTTTTCTGCTTGCGCACTAATCATCGCTCTCACCTCTTGGCTGATTTTATCTCTTCCCTTACCCGCTTTTGTTTTGATCCCTCCCCTCGTTACTTGAACGTCCTGGCGCACATCTGCATACAGCACCTTTAAGTATCCTTTTCTGTCACTCTTCAAATCTCTCCCGTACTTCTTCGTCTTTGGTATTCATAACTTCGTAAGTACTCAGTGCTGGAACGAAAATATGATTGTTTGCTATACCTGTCACCTTGCATGCGACGCAGCGGAGCCCCTCAGTCCTCCTTGTTGCTCTCCCAGGGAGGCTCACACCAATACGATTACCAAAGGGTCCTTTCTACTCGCCTAGCCACCTTTTTTTTTATCCGTGATACGAAAAGTCATCCTTCCTACCCTCTTTTCGCTCTTCACACGGCTGAGCGGCCCACGAGAAATCAACAGACAGTCACAAAAGCCACGTGGCTTTCTGCTTCTCGCCGTTTAACCTCTGCTACCGTCTATTTTAGTCATTCAAGAAGAAACATATACTTATTGTACAGATTCCATGGAAATGGAGTACAAGGTGTCGACGAGTTACCAAATTAAGATATTCTCAAGGGAATTTTCGCTTCATCACTAAACCCTCTGCTAGAGGACTTGGTGTAAACCAAACAGTTCGAATTCACGGATCAGCCTACACATTGGTGGAGTAGGTAGTAGTTTCTCTCGCGCGCCAAAATAAATTGGCAGTGGTCCGACGATGTCGGGGGGTAAGGGGTGGTGGCCTTTACCACTTTGCTCAGCTTTCTCTGCTGTTGTTTCCTTCATCCCTCGTGGGGATACGACCAGACGGCAAGCTCTAATTTACTCTTGGATTTTCGTCCTTAATTAAAAAGCCGAGAGTGCAATTGGAAGCTTCCTGCTCTCACACGCGGCCACACTGTACCCACGCGATTGAACAATTTTACAGCTTTGTTCGTTTGTTCCTTTGGTTGGTGTGGCTGGATACCATCTTGTCAATGATTGTCGTAAAAATTCTTTGTTTCGCGATTCAATGGATAACCAAAGCTTTTATGGGTTGTTCATCGAAATCAGAAGCTTGAAAATTCAACAACACAGTGGCTCTATTCGGTTGACCTCGAAACCTTCGCCCAATGCAAACCGACTCTTTGCTTGATCCATTACAAATTTAGTTCAGCGGAGAAAGTTTAAGGAATCTTGAAAAAAAAGCTGCCTTCCTCGTGTCTACAGATGCCAAAAGAAAGCATCACTCATCGTAAGACCGAGTTCAAGGCCACACGCAAAAATGAAAAGGTGGAGCACACCGCCACTGTACGTGCAACGTTCAAGTATTATACACACGGCAACGGTATCGCGTGCCTACATAGTATGTATATATAGGTGTCCCTTTCGTGAGCTCTCCTTTTTTTTTTTCTTCTTTCCCTTTGCTTCTCGCGGTCTCTCGTCGTGAGACCACCGACAACAAGAATAAGATCGACAACGCGCCAATGAGCTACTGGTATTCGCTGCCGCGCTGTTCGTCTGCTTTTTGTTTTGCTGTGCGCGTCTGCGTGGTTGAAATCGAGTACAGTCATGCTGGGAACCGACGGTGGGAAATACTCATTCACCTTTGAAAATCAATTTTTCCTTTCACTCCTTCGGTGCACACACACGAAAGTAAAAAAAAATAATAATAAAAATAATTGAACCTCTACTACACGTGTTTAATATGATGCGGTGACTGGTTATACGTATATGTAAAGTAGGAGCCAAGAATTGCCGTCCCTTACTCTACATCCAAATGTGCAGTGAACGCAGGTATTGAGGGCACAAGTGTGTGTCCACCGGCAAAATGTCGTAAAACTCGGATCAGAGAGGGTCTCTCTTCTTCTCGTACCGCTGTCGCTCTGCTGCCCGTGTTAACCGCAGGTAAAGAGAAAGATGCGATGTACACACAAAAAAAAGAAGAAGGTAACACATATATATATGTAGGCGACGACGGAGGATAAGATGATGAAGAAGGAGACGCGTCCCGAGTATGCGCGTACAACAACGTACGTGTATACATCCCCACCGCCAGATAAGCAAGCTTAAAAGTGCAGCTTCCCTCTCGGCTTGGGGGGGAGGGGGAAACCAGTTTTCGCGAGCGCGGGAAGAAGAAGGAACCCGGGCGCTCGTTATCCGTTTCGAAGAGCGAATTCGGCGAACGGCCGGTGCATGGGAGCCGATCGAGCGACTCGCCCATGGGCCGGAGCAGCTGCACCTCACCGGAGCGCAACGGAGCTGCCCAACCGGTTTTCGGGCTGGCGTCGGCAGGTCGGGCTGCGTGGGCCCTTTTAAAAACGAACGCCCGACTTGTTTCGGGGCACCGGCAACGTGGGCTTCCCTCCACGGAATTTTGTTACTTCTCGGGGCTTCGCGCGCAACTTGACCAACGCTCCTACCTACGCTGCCCTCCCGGTGTGTACTTTTATACTACTGTTACGCTGCATCGCTACTCACACTAACTCGCAGTGGTTTGTTTTTGTTTTCTAACATTGACAAACAGATGAAAGATGGATTATTTTATTTTTATGAGAAATTCAAACGTGTACACATGGCAGAGAAAGAAAAAGTACAAGTATGAAAAAGTGGCGGGCTCGCAAGCCAAGCGCAACAGGTATATACTACATTGGGAGTCCTGTAAATACGTCTCGGAGCGACGGGGCTAGTTTTTCATTCTACCGCTACAAAAGCTCAAAATCACGATTTACCATTAATCGCTAATTTCATATGGTCTTGTGAGGGATGAGTTGGCGCACTTATGGTTAATGAAGAAAGACTTTTGCTCGCGATGTGCCAATCTTCCCTCTAATTCTCTTTTTCTCTTCTTCTTCTTCTTATACTTATACTCTCCTCTGTCCCTCATAAATATACCTAATCTGCCCTGATTATTCAAGTACCGATGGTGCTTTTCATTCACTTTGCATTTCATCATTCGTACCCTGGCTTCTGGTTATATAGGGTATAACTTCAGAGTGAATAGACTCGAGGTATTGGTTTTTGGCAGCTTTTTTCTTTCTTAAAATCACAGAATGTTCGGCCGAACAGAAACCAAACAGTTACTTTTTCATTGGGCCCCCGAGCAATGATCAACTGTTGAGGGCAACTACGTATAGTTATTGGCCCCTGTAATTAATGAAAGCGATCTCGAGTTACTCTGCAATAATTTCGAACGATTCCAAACCAATGGCAAACAAGACACTCGATAAACCCCCTGTACATCGATCGGGCTGCATATACATACACGTACGTGCCACCCTCTCTTTTCCAATCATCCCTAGATAAACGCAACAACAAACAGCCATCACCCACAGGATCAACAAGCTCCTCTCCGAGCGAATCCCCCGGAATATATGTATATAATGTAGGCATTCGCGTAACTAAGGACCAAAACTAATTGTACTCGAGCGGCAACAACTATTGTGTATGTATATGCCAACACTATCCGAGTATTTGCCAACATTTGTACATGTATGTGCACCCAGTGCGAACACACATGCATAGATGGGAGCCGACGATGAGAAGTGCACATATTATGGAGACTACGCGGCGCGTCGACAACCCGTGTATATACGCCTTGGGCACGCAACATCCACCCACCCGGTACACGTATAAACTGTACAATACCCACGACGATGGTAATGTAATACGATCCACGTGCTATCTCAGCACGGCCGCGTGTGTGCATAGGTATACGTGCGAGTATAGGTACAGAGAGAGAGAGAGAGAGAGAGAGAGAGAGAGAGAGAGAGTTTTGAAGCACCGGACGACGCTGCAGCGCGGAAGGCGAGATTGGCAGTGGTATCGACAGGGTGGAAGAAAGACGAAGCCAAAAGCCCCTACCCTCGAGTTTGCATATCTCATGCATGCGTAATTCGCGAAACGGGGCCGGCAACTCCACTCCTCCCGGGCCCTTACCGGCCACTCTCTCTCTCTCTCTCTCTCTCTCTCTCTCTCCACGTACTTGCAAAAGTTTGATCGTAGATGTAATACGACGATCAACCAATTCGATACTTTGAAGTTAGAATCGCGATTTGATGGAAAAGAAAGGGGGGGGGGGACGAGTTGTTCGCGACAATATTTAGAGGCCCCCATGTACAGGGCGCCAGACGGACTGCTTTCTCTCCATATACGCTGCGCGATAATTGCAACACTAACTTTTTTCTCACTCATTACTCTCTTCGTCCCCGCTGGCCCGACGAGAGCTTCTGTGCTATGTATACATTCGCTGGGCTGTGGTGATTTACAAGCAAGTGCTCGCGTAAATCAGCGATATCAAAAATATGAGGTACATTATATGGTCATACAGTGGTATATACTAGAACACGTAAGAGAAGTACAGGGGGATCTGAATTCCAAATTAACGCGCCTCAACTCGACTTTTTTTTTTTTTTTTTTTTTCATTTCGAAAACAAAGCATTAATTCTCGAGTAATAAGCTTGACGCTCATTCGCGTGTAAGCGCATAAAACCCTCGTTGTTCCCGCGGGCGACAAATTACCCTTGCCCCTCTCTCTCTCTTAAAGTTTTATAATGGGCCCGATGGATGCTCCATGGGACTTTCCGCGCGCACGTGTCGATGGGAGATACTGGCGAAATTACTCAACTTGACGAGAACACCGAGCGTCTCTATCGGCTATATTCGACCCGAGGAATTTGCCAAGAAATAGAGGATTGGGCTGGATCTGCGCTGATGGCGACAGAGAAGAAGCTGAATTCGTTTTTTTGTATGCAAAATGAAAAAGAAAAAAAAATATTTTTCCGCCCTCGGGTGGTTTTGGGAGGCTGGTACTTCCTCGGGCGAAAAAGCAGTTTTCCGATACTCGTTCGAAAAGTCTCCTTTTCCGCCCTCGGGTAGTTTTGGGATGCTGGTACTTCCTCGGGCGAAAAAGCAGTTTTCCGATACTCGTTCGAAAAGTCTCCTTTACGAACCTCGTTACGTCCCTCGCCTTCGGCTCGGGCCGCAAAACCTCTCGGTTCGCAAACAAAGACTTTTCAAACTCGTAGGAAAACTACTATATATACATTTGCCATTCGCTTGTGAATTGAAAGGTTCAAAATTCGAGTGAAACTGCAAAGTAAACTCGTATAGGCTATACCAGTGGCGCACGTGTATAGCTGTAAAAGCAACTTGTCCCCTTACAACAACAACGCGGGAGTGATTAATCTCGGATGCATCCCCGTTGGATTTTTTTAGGCGCATGGAAGTTTTCCCACAGGGGTTTGATGGATCGCCTTCGTGCGGTGCGTGCGCGAATCCCTCCGGAGATGCGGGAGGTAGATGAGCAACTATATATATATATACAGCGGCCAGTCGCGCACAGTAGCGTATTATTTTATTTTCCCCGAAGCCCCGGTTTTTCGCGGTCGCGGCGCCAGATTTCATTCGCATTTTTGCGATTCCGCGACGCGCGGAAAGGGAGAATCCAACGCGGAGCGTATACATCTCGCGCTCGGCGAGATTTATGGGAATCACTTGGTTCGCGATGCCGATGCTTCGAATTGGAATTCCCCGGGGGGATTTTTTTTTTTCTTTTACAAAGCGAGCGTCTCCGTCTTGCCCGTGGAATTACGTTTTAATTCAACGATTCTCTCTCGTCTCGTATATGTACACCGATATACGTAAGGGTAACGCGCGCGCTTGTGAAAACGTGAAACGCGAAATAAATTAGCAATGTCTTTGCTTTCGAGGCTACACGCGCTCTAGGCGAATAAAGTTCGCGATTTCTAGGTGGTAGGGACGCACCACGAGGTATGGCATTACAAGTAAGTTTCCCGAGTATGCGCGCCTGTGATTTGTAAGTCGTAATGGAGAGTACGGATTTGCTAATTGGTAGGAGGACGTATGGTGCCGATTTAATTCTCCAGAGTTGGATGCTTGTAATTTGTCGAGATGACTTTCGTTTGCATTATTATTTTTACCAAAGCACGTCCAACAAATCCACAAACTTCGCGATCAACAAGTTAGCGAAAGAGGACTATATTCCCCTTCGCAGCGAAAGAAAACCCGTGTGCAAGAAACGAAGCATCGGAGTGGTATGTACAAAAAAAAAAAAAAAATTGTCCCAGAACAGCACACGTACAAGGTATGCACAGATCCCCCTGAACAGTAGTAGGCATACCAGGGTACAATGTGTCTTCATGGCGCAAAGGCGTCGCTCTAAATCACGTGGGTGCCGTGATTTAGAGACCGGCGCAAGGGATAGCGCTAAGGTACAACGGCCAGCAGAGATGTGACTCTCTGATCTGCCGTGGACAGCGCACGCGAAAGGGGGACGAGGCGCGCGAGCCGGCCCTCTTCTCGTTGTTCCCGTACCGTCCTTTTTTTGCTTCTTTTCCTCCTTCGAGGAAGGAAGAGAGAGGGTGGACTGCATGCGATTTGTCATTCCGCATTTGTAAGTGTGAATTTGCTCGCGGGGGCCTTGCGAGGATGAACGAGCTCGATACGGTATTTAAATGCGAAGGCGTAGAGTACCTTTGGCACGGAAGGCATACACATATATACACAGAAATGTCGATGGACGCAGAGAAGAAAAAAAAAAATGCGCGAGCTATGCAGAGAGAGATAGAGGCGGTATGGTGACTCGATTGGGATAATGCAACCGGAGACACTAAGAGAAATAAAATTCGCGCTGCTCTTGAAATTATTCACGATCGAAGCTCACGAGCGCTCAACAAGTTATATTTACTCCCAGTCCCCAGCGCGCTGGCTCTATGGAATTTCAAAGGCAAAAACTGCTACGTTATATCGAGGAAAAAAAAAAAACTCCCAGCTGTTTGCACTATAAATATTAACCGCGCCGTGATGGATATGTATACACGGTCGACGACGAGGAGGATCCAGTTCTAGCTGGAACTATAAAAGCTTGGGACGGTGATGACGATGGAATGTAGAGCGGTGGAGGCTGCGACGCGTTTGTGCAAATATTTGTGCCCGTCCGTCGCCTGGTGCGTTTACCTTATAATATGCATAATATGAACCGAGGCGCGCGACCGCGTCAATTTGTTTTGCCACTTCCGGTAACGGGGCTGACGCGACTTTCCGATTTGACGGCATGTACGTGGTACAGCAAATACTTTTAATTTTTCCATGGAGCCCGAGTTTCAGATTAAGAAGTAAAATATTTCACCAATTTTTTTTTTTTTTTTATCGCTGAGACGAGACAGTATTCGTGTAACTCGATTGTCAATTGCATCAATAGTGAAAGGATGGACAATATAAAAATTGTATGCATAGGTATACTATTGTTATGCACACTGTAAATTCAATTATGTTAATATTACACGTTTGAGGCGTGTAGTTAAAATTTTAGTTTTTCATCAAGTACATCGTGGTGGTGTGGATAATAATTTTAAGGACAATCATATATCTATGGTGCACCAAGTGGTTAACCAGTCTTATCAAACTGGACACATTTTAAAAAAGGAAAAATCAATGTAGGGAAGCTGTGAAGTGAAAAAACTTGGCTGTCACAGATTTAACACGCATACGAAGTGCGAAAAATCTGTGGCAGAAGTGTCTTACTCTCTACAGCCTTCTTATACCAATCGTTGAAGAAAGAAATAGTTTAGTTTAATAGAATAGTTAAAATAGTTTACAAAGCATCGATTTGGTTGTTCTTGAAACGTTTATCAAGATACTTTAACGCATTTTGTAACGACAAAACGTGTACTTTAACACACTTGGATTTTACAGTGCATTTTATCGTCTAGTATTCAGATGATCACAATGTAGTGGACTAACATACAAAAAAAAATTCGCAGCTATATCCAAGGTTGTAAGCTCGAATGTCCACCACCTCACGATGAAATCCACATACCTAACGGAGAGAGTGAGGAGCACACAAAACGCATGTCTGCGCGTCGTTACTCACGGCTAGTAAGCACATAATACCACCGAACGCAGTGCTAATAAAACAGGGGGTGAGGGGGGGGGGGAGAAAAAACCATTCCTTACACCTCCGGCGAAAACACCCGTAGTCGGGCGTTCGTGATACCGCGCGTTTAGTTCCCGTGAAATGTGTTGCTGGCAGTGAACAGCCGTTCGCTTAAAACGACCGGGAGTCCGTTTGTTAAACCGCTGAGCTCTAGCGAGGACAATGGGATCGCGATACGCTGAATTAACATCGTTACGTCGACGTTAAATCCCAGGGAAAGGAGAAAAGGACCGCGAGTCTTGACGATCGGTTCGCTAAACGGTCCCTGTCTCTTGTCGCAAGTGAATTAAAACGGTCGAGGCTGCGGGCGCGAGTGCGCTTTCACGTCTCGTTTGTCGTTTTGATTCATCCCGCGTAGAATGAATTTTCTCTTTCGTAACTCGAAAAATCCTCCGAGCGACAAAAAAGCAGCCATCACGAGCGTCAAGGCGAAATTAAAGCTGATCCCCGTAGCAGCCGAGCGTGCGTGTACAATATAAAAATACATACACTTGCAGGAGGGGGAGAGAGGGAGGGAGAAAAAACAAGAAAGTTTAGCAGCGCGATAAGCGAGGGAGAATTAATATCGGGGTGGCGGTGGGTAGGACGGGATCTGGAAGGGAGCGGAAAGAAAGGGTTTATCGGATTGACGAGCCTAATGGCTTAATACCCGGTTGCTGCTGCTCGCCCATGCGTATACATGTACGCGCGGCCATTCAATTTGCGTATTATGTACACTGTAAATGCGAGCAAATCTGGGGAAGAAGAAAAAAAAAAAAAAACGGAGTTTTGTACAGCGTTGATTGTACGTTTTTAATATTCCCCCGAAGTGGGTCCAATTTCGCATCGTATATGGATCGTATATTTATGTGATACTTCGGATTTTCGCGAGTAAAGCTCATCACGCGTGCGACCTGTTGCGGCAATGTTGCTTATCAAGTGTAACGGATAATGGATTCGACGACAATGAAATACGCGCTATTCCCGTCTGACTTTCGCACGCGGACTCTCTGTATGAACTACGGATCATCGCACTCGCGGTAAATAAAAGACGGTGGACAAAACGAGTATCAAATCGGCACAGACGATCAGACGCAAGAGTTTGCTGGCTCCGTGCGTGCATATACATACATGTACAGTATATAATACGATGGCGGGGCGTCGTCTCAAAATAGTACGCGCACAGCTGCGTGCACTCGTTGCACTATCTAGCTATGCGGCCCCACGTTCGCATGTTATATATATATATATATATATATATATATATATATATATATATATACGCGTCGATGCAGATATTTTGCTCTCGAGCTTGCAAGCACTTATACAACGATGTAACGTATAAGTCGTAAATATACAACGTGCATACACAACACGAGATTTTCATACGGCGCGATAGTAACTAGGAGAAATAAATGAAATTGCGCGCGAGATGATGATAAATTAATTGCGACGGAGGAGAATCAGCGCGGTGCCAGCGACGAGCAATTCAGATTGGCGGATGATTATTGAAACAAATGGCCGGATCGGCATGGCCTTGGGGAGAGATAATATGTGAAATCGTTGCTCAACAGTTTCTTCGACTGCAGTACCGTCCTGCACGGTTGACATCCTTTCGAAGCTGCACACAGTTAGCTCCTGCGAGTATAGTGACTCCAAATCTCGAAAGTAAAAAATATACCCGTACATCGATGCGCAAAGTAGAAGAACAAAGCGAAAAGCTTCGATGAAGAGGGTAAAAGTTTCACGGTTGGCATTAGAAAAAAAAGACACAATAAAGGAGGACGGTCTTATCGAAATAATGCGATCCCTGCAAGTCCCCTAATTAAGCCATTTCGGCCCGATATCTCTGTTCCTCGCATCGAGATGGAAGCGTCGACTTTCAAGATCGGCCCAGAGACTCTTCCGTCAACGGTTTTGTATGCTATAATATACGCCGATACACTCGCAAGCACACGCCAGTGGAGGGAGAGAGAGAAAGAGAAGAGAGCCCAGCTCGTCGTCTGTCATCGCGATTTTTCCGTCGTCCCTCACACGCAACCTCTTCTTCTTCTTCTCCTTTTACCGATTGTTATTATTATTATTTTTCTTCTTCTGCTTCTTCGTCTTTCGACGTATATATAAACGCAGCAACAGACTTTGTGTGTGCATATACAGTATAGTTAGCACGCACGTAGGGAGCAATCGCGATTGAAATTTTACACCGACGACCGTTGCCCGTTGCCATTACTATAGTGTTACCAACGAGTCGTACCGTCTTCGACGCCGACGAGTTTTTGCGCTCGAGTTACACGCGCGCAATAAGGGAGAGTCGGTGGTACCACCTACTTGTCGCGGTTAAACAGTACCGTGCTTGTACATGTAACCATCCATGCGTGCAAGTGTACAATCGTACAGATCGTGTGTTATTATGGATGGGTACACGTGGATAAAGAGACGATGAGTGTTTTTTTTTCATACATTATTTTATAAAATCTGTCACTTTATGTGATGAGTCCTATTTTTCGCAGTAAAACTGCCAAAATAAGTTTTTCTACTTTGAATGACTGTTGCATCACTCATTAAAGGCTTTACAACCATTCGGCCAATATAATTGTATCTGTGTACATTGTATCTGTTTGTGCATCTTATACTGTAAACAAAAAAAATTCTACATTAATCTACATTTGAGTTGAAACAACGATACATTATGCTACTCGTCATTGAAAAAAATCTTCATTTTTAGTAGAAATTGACCTAAAAAACTTTCAAATGATTTTTCAAGCGACAAAATACGACACTGAGCGTGGCGGCACTTCGTATCCAGCCCACAGCCACTTTGCAGCCACAGCTACGTGGTACAGGTGATGATTTTGGCACGTCGCGACAACGTCGGCGGCATCTAATCTCTCGGAAAATTTTAAGGACTCTTTAAAGATTCAAAGCGCCGCCCCGAGAACCCTTGAATCAGAGTCACGATAGCGCCATCATCGACACGCCGACGTCAACACCCCCCCCCCCCCAGCTGCTTCCTTCTTCCTCCCCATCTTCTTTGAAGTTTCGCACCCACCACCAACTCTTGACGATATCTCCTTCCGTAATCCATGACCGACACCTTTTCCCTATACACAAGTTTAAAAAAATACCTCTTTTTTCTTTTCACCCGCGCGTCACATCCCGAACAAACGCCAAAAGTAAATTATAACAATCGTGAACGGCTGTACGTGCTCTCTCACGTGGGAGAAAAAAAAAAAAAAAAAAAAGTGCGAAAAAGGCGGGAGATCCAGAGGTAGTTTATGTCGGGCTGGATGGTGTGCCAAGAGCAAGATCTCCGCCCGGCTACTAGCAGCAGCCCGTTAAGACGACGGATGACGAGGGTCGAACGTGCTGTTTTAACGGACGGACGCACGAATGTCCCCGCCCCTCTTCGCTGCAGTTGGCGTCACTTGCGCCACCATGACGCTAAACTATCCCAATTTTTTGAAAATGACGCCGCGCGCTGTAACCTAAGAATGGCGTTTCTCTCCTGTCGTAATAAACGATGATAATAGATGATTCATATAGCGCGCTATCCGATATGTTTGACATGACAATTAAGTTTTTCAAGTCTCAACAATGCAGTGTACCTGATTAAGCTCATCGTAACAAAGTCGTCTGATCCACCGCTATGCTGTGTATCCTATATATTTATGAGACACATCAGAGGAAGTTTGGACGCGGATAATTGAAAAGCATAGTTGGGCAAAATTCCGCGGCCGGTGCTGATGGATCATCCATTACTTACCGCAACATAGACTCGGATTTGCAAACTTTGGAGCGGAATTTCGGGCAACCATAGTTCAAAGATGTTTTGCTAGCTTCGGGGCTGTCGGGTGCGAGATTGGCTCGGGTGCCATGTGCCATTTTAGAGATCAAGCCGTGAATTGATTTTGCCGGACAATACTCTTCGTCGTCGCATCCTTTGAAATTAGCGTCCGGGTATTGAAAGTCTACATGAAAATTAAACGCCACAGGCACTCGTTGGTGAAGATATTGCTTGGCGTATACCAGCAGAACGTATCAAATTAAATACAATGGTCGGCTCGTTTGGAACGTAACTTCGATGCCAACGTGCCTCAGATTGATCCAATGTATATTTTTTTTCCTGTTTTCTACATGTAGGACGCAAAATCAAACTTTCGCTCTGCCAATTGCAATTTTTTAACGCCGATCCAATCGCTCGACGATTACATTCCTTCTGCAGTACGCGGAAAAAGCAATATTTGCTCGAGGGACGCGGTTGTCGAACTCTATTTTTGCTCTTTCCGTGGAAAAAAAAAAAAAAAACCTCGCTCGGTTCGAACGGGGTCAAAAGTGTTTATGATTAATATCGGCGATTACAAGCGTGACGGTGTTTGTAAACGTCAGGAGTGCACGCGTGCTCGCGGCTATACGCGCGTAAATCATTTTCCTAATAATAATTTTTCCCCAATGCTTTAGCCGTACGTGCTTTGCAAAACTTTTGAGCTAAATGATTAAAACGAGGAATGCAGTTTAACAACAACAACAAAAAATGGCAATCTTGAGAAACTCGAATGATAAATCGTACCCAAAGTGCGTGCCATTTATATTCATTTTTACGAGTATTAACAAGTGCCTATGCGCGCTCGAGTGTGTAATGAAGAGACACCTGTTGAGCTCAAAGTGCAAAGGCTAATGGAGCGTCGTTAGTAGTTAACTAAGTAAAAGCGTGACAGGGGCTGCGTGCACAGACGACAAAGTGACGCGTCAAAGCTGTAGTACTTGATGTACAAGATTTTTGTCGATCTCCTTTTCCTTTGTATCTCCAATGCAGGCAACAGCACTTGCTTCATACCGTTTAAATTAAATCACATTGGCTGCACAAACAGAATGGCGTACACATATACGATACTTGAATTTTTGGTTCATTTAAAGAGAAAGGGTAATTTTTTTTTGGTTGCGAGGGTTCAAAAAAATAAAAAGCCAAGTACTTTCATGACGAACCAAACTTATCGATCCTAGTAATTTTGCCTCAATTTTCTTTCAACCTTTTTCGCTCTGCGGTACGACACATACGGCGTACTCTTACTTACTTCTTAGAAGAGGAAGAAGAAGAAAAAAAGGTTAAACGCTCTTGCGACGTGTGAGACTTGAAAATCGTCAACGTCATTAGCCAACGACGACCAAACCCGCCTAGCTCGACCCATATATCCCCGGTAGAAATCACTCACGTACACACGACGCATTACATTTGAAAAGTCCTCAAATGCGTTCAAACGGAGCGGTGGACGAGGCGCGAAACGACCCGACGTGATTTCTCCGTTCAGGAAGCAGCGACGACTTTCGTATAGCGCGAATCTTCCCACGGTCCGTTGCAACCATTTACGGAGAGACACGTGGCGTGAAAAAATGAAAACAAGAAGAAAAAATGATTGAATTTGAGGAACAAGTGAGTGGTGGCAAACGAAAGCTCCGGGTAGGTATGAACGAGGCTCTGAATTTTAAGTGCACTTGAGCTTTTCACTTTCCCGTAAGGGTAGTCACAGCATTGATTAACGATAGGAGACACTTGTAGCTCTGCTAGTACTCAACCAAATAATTTGAATGATGGATCAATCGAGCGATTCTCTTCATCATTTTCACACTTCAAGTATACGTTACAAATATACGAACAACGAGACGAACAATCACTCTATTGAGTATAAAATAGTCATTGCCATAGAGCATCAGTGTGGATTGTTGTATCGAGTGTTGACAAATATTCTTAAAAACAACAAGTGATAAAAGTAATCTTCGCAAAATTTTTATAAAGTAATTGTAAAAACGACGGTAGGTATGGTAGTATTGTATATTTATATTATATGCGGCTGATTCACGTTGCCTCTCTCTCTCTCTCTCTTTGCCAGCCTATACAGGACCGTGCTCCGATTGAATGATTGCTCGTTGCAGTCGCGCTTTCAAGGGCCCTCGATTTGACTTTGCTCGAGCGCAATATGTGCACCGCGTGCTCTGTCTCTCTATTGATAGTTATATGAAAAAAAAAGAACAATATATCCGTGTATATGTGAAGAGATGTGTGAACGATATTGGGATTGCTTTTTATTTAAAGACTAGTTTTCATATTTCCTGACGGCACCACTAGCTTCGATGGTAAAAAAAGAAAAATCGCTAAATCGTCGAGTAACCGATTATTCGCGGTCGTGTACTAAAGTCATTTGCCAATATGATCGTCACGCTGCTAAACCACCATCACAAGGGTCCAACAATCACACGCTGCATCTTTTGTTTTTCTCTCGCCTTTTGTTTTTTCTCGACAAATTTCGTTCGCAAATAATTGCACGTCTTTCGGAATCGCACTGCCGAGCAAGACGAATTTCTCTTGGCCAATCGCACACTCGATCGATTCAGCTTGAGAAACATTAGGTAGGTGTTACGCTGTACGTCCCCAGAGATTTGTATTTATATAATACGTATTACGTTTTTAGGTGTGAAAAAAACTTTAGCTGGTATAATATGCTTAATGCTTCCAATTTCTTTTACCATAAAGCACGTAATACGCAATATTCTTCAAACAGCACTTCTCGCACCTTCATAGTGTATATATAATTATGTACATATACTGCATTGTCTTTCTCCAACTGTAATAAGAGCACTTCCAACTCTCCCATCCTTTCGTACTAAGTTTGCAAATTAATTTTCCGGCGGCACGCCGACTGCCGCTGCTGCACCCACACTCGTGCAGTACTACTGTGAATGGAGAAAAAAAAAAAAAAAAAAAAAAAAAAAAAAAAAAAAAAAAAAAAAAAANGAACAAAAAGAAAAAAAAAGAGAGAGAGAGAGAGAGAGAGAGGAGATTTTGAATTTCACGTTCAACGCGAATCAGTCAAAACGCAAGGGGTTAACTTTTTCTTTTTTTTATTTTAATAAGCGTTTAGACGCTGCCTGGGCGATCTCTCGAGTGCAGTTGAAGTTTTTGCTTCACGAGTGGTGCTGTTCTCCTTTATTAATACCCCTCCCACCCCCTCGTTCGTTATTGCACTAATTACGCCTGGAGTAGCATCAAAGAGAGCGTAGAAATTTTTTTTTTTTCGTGTGAAATTGCTTTGTTTATTTATTTTATACTTTAAATCAACTAGAGCTCGTTTAAATGTAATTAAAAATGTGTTTATACAGCTTTAATGACTTAAAGTTGTAAAGTTGGCCTTTGATAAATGGAGTAATTCATTAACGCGATTACGAAAATATAATTGCTTTCAATTAAAAGCCTCTTAACGCATTTCTTTTTCAAAGTTCATTATTCGCTCGAAAAAAAAAAACACTTTACAAGATGCATGAGAAAAACAAGAGACACACACAAACACACACAGAGAGAGAGAGAGAGAGAGAGAGAGAGTACGACCGGAAAGCCGAATGAGAATTCACCGACGTTACAGCGCATGATTTGCGTTACGTAACGACAAACAGTCGAACAGAGGCCGAATACCTACTGCGCAATAATACACGAGCACGCGTCATCGTCGTGTTGCCGAAACAGCTGTCAACGGTGATTTTTTAAAATTTATTTTATTATTTTTTGTTTAACGGCGGTGAAACAAAAATTTCAAGACACCAGGTCAAGTTCCATCGTCATAAAACAAAGCGTTCTGTACATGTGTTTGATGAATTACGTAAATCGCAGGGGTCACCCGTATCGAGGACGTAACTGCCAAAGGCTCTGATATAACCGAATGAGCCTCACCTCGCAAAATCGTCACCGTACGAAAAAAAAAAAAAAAATCAATACCTAGCACGAGTTTTCATCCCACCGGACACGTGCTCTCGTGAATCGTGCCTTCCTCCTGCCTTGCATGCAACAGTATCAAGCATCTAATGCACCATCAACGATGACAACTCTTTTTCGTCTCTCGAGTGCCCCCGTCTCTGTTTCATTCGCTATCTCAACGGGGCGCGCTGACATTAATCATCGCGACACGTAAGCTCGCGTGTTGCTGCCACCCTGCGTGGGGTAGTATGGGGAAAAAAAACAAGGAAAAAGGAGAAGGGCCCGAAAGACTCGAGGAGAGAAAGAGAGATGGATTAATAGTCGTACAGTAAAAAAAAAAAAAAAAAAAAGAAAAAATAATGCACACATGCACACCGCCATGGGATGAGTCAGAATACACCCGAGTGCGTTTTCATTCATAACGCAGCAGCAGCGTTGCACGTTACTGTAACCACGAGCGCGTACGCTTATCAGATTAACCGAGGCGTAAGAGCTGCTAACTTATATGCTCCAGTGTGCGTGTGAAAGTACGTGTGTGCGCCCTACCCACCCAAGTAAGTGTAACTCTCTCTCTCTCTCTTCCTCCCTTTGAGCTTATCTGTCTGATGTCTTCTTCCTTCCATCTTGCGAATGAAGCTATATGTTTACCGAATTTCAGCAGTAGCCTCCAACTTTGGCTCGCAGGACGAATGCAAAAAGTTAATCCAAGAAGCCGGTCTCTTTCTTAATTCCAAGGTCATGATGTTAAGGATAAAAATTGTTGTGAGTTTAAATGGAAACGTCACAAAATACGAGTAAGGTAAATTCAGTGTGTATATACGTATAGCACGACGCAGATGTACCTACTCTCCTAAAGCGTTTCTAAAGAAACAAAGGGACGCACCTGCACAGAGGAAAAAAAGGCGCCAATTCAGAAATAATCCCATTTTCTGGCTAAGTGAATTGTACAAAGTCAGAGAACAGGTAATAAGTATACATACATATGCAGTAGGCGAGACTGAGCTGAACGATGAAGGCTGCAAACGAGATATATACCATTTCATTTAGCTCTGCTTCCTTCCTCCCTTCTCTTCCACTCGTTCGCCCACGGTGC
The DNA here is from genome assembly GCF_000648655.2 of Copidosoma floridanum. Next base: position 4,573,967 of record NW_019384291.1, on the reverse strand, counting down.
AGCTGAGCACTTTTATTATTTATGCACGCGTACAATACATTTGTATAGCCCACTTATCTATAGAGTAACACTACTTTTCTTTACTACACTAGTTTTCGTGAGCGCGAGATTGTCTATTATCTTTTTCTCTGCCTCTCTTTCTCTCTTCTTTCCCTCCCATTTTTATAGATGTATATAAATATAACGTCGAGTGTGAGTGTTGGGTTGCATCTTTTTTACCTGTACGCAAGGCATTGTGTATATCATCGATAAAAAACGACAACGTTTAGTCGTCTCGTTTGGAGGGATTGAGATTACTTTTGATGGTTTATACGATTAAAAACAAATTTTGTTTACCTCATTTCGATTGGGGAAGTGTGGTTTTAGAGCTTCGATTTGAAATTGGGCATTTTGAGATTTCGAGTCACGAAGATTGCCGCTATGGGCTAAGGTAACTTGGCTCCCCTACACGGCGTACTTACCTGAAAAACAAAAGAAAACAAACCAAATGAAGTAGTGAAATTAAAAAGTTTACGTAAAATAAAAATTATAACTTAAAATAGTGTTGGAAAGTACGATGGGACACCACATGAATTGCATGGCTATTAAAACCCATGCGACCGAATCGTATATACATGTACCGCAGTCTTAAAAGTATGAATTTTAATCACCCCAACTTTAACTTTAATTAGGCAACTCCTTGTGCAGCACAAGTCAGAAAATTTTTTTTTTTTCAATTTTTTTCAACACATGGCATGACACACGGCACAGCTGGTGCGTTTGAAAAAAGTTACTTTTATTTCTTACGAGCCCCTGTAATGACTGCGTAACTTATACGATGTAGATGCATTTTCTACACGCTTGCATGTACGTACAGACCCTCGAAGTCGTATTTTTGCGCAGCGACTTGCTTACTAATGAGGACTTTTCGCTCGAATCTGTTGGGTTTTTCAACCAACGCGCTAATTAACATCGAGGTGTTTTCAAGTGCCAAGGGGTCAACGTTACAAGCCTAACGACGTTGTTAAAATTAATACGACACTCGTGGATAATCGTAAAACGCTGTTTTTTTTTTTTTTTTTTTATCGCAAGGAGCCTAAGTGTTGGTTTTATTTTTCCAACACGTGAAGAGTCGCCTCGCGTAAATGTATAATCAAACCAAGTAACTTTAACGGCATAAAAATTATTAAACAGAGGAGGAAATTTTTTTCAGCCAAACAATGCAGTGCTGATGTATGTACGAGGATTTTTTGTTACACCAACGAGGCGAGACACAGATGTAACGACACAATGCATCCGATATCATAAACGTGAATTGAGATGGTGGAGAAAGAGAACTGTTACGGTCAACGAAAGCCGATACAACTCGGGGACTTCGCGGAATCTGCTCCTCTCGAGTGTCGGGTACTTCAACTATTTTGATGATGACTGGGCGAAATTTGAGTCTATGTTGCACTATACGATGTTGTGTTGCTCTTCAATAGTTCCTCCCCCCCCCCACCCGGCACCTGAGCGAGTGTCGATTTAGAAGGCTATAGTGTCTCGCGTGAGAAATTGGGATACTTAAGTAAACATTTCACACAAGCACGACAAATGTTTCACTATTTGGATAATTAAAGAATTTCAGGATGTAATTTGTGAATTTTGCAAAAAGAAAAAATATTTTTAGCTTCGGGAGTATGATGAGGTACGAGCAAGAGGAAACAAAACAAAACATTACTCATCCAGATTTTCGTACTCGAGACAATGTATGCCTCCTCTTTTTTAAGAACCAAGCAAAGGAGCACAGAACGGTGGTGGGGGGGGGGGTGGGGGTGAAATAATATCCAAGACTCGGCAGGAGGCTGAATCCTAATTAATTTTCGACTCTCGCGGAAAGGAAGCCGACGCGGAGAGACGGTCGCTGCAGCTCCTTGGCCCCGGAGATTAGAGAATATGCCGGGGATTAAACTGACTTTGAAATTTGTTAGTCAACGCTTGGCGTTGCTACGACGACGGCGGCACAAATAAGACGAAGGAAGCTGGTCGAAAATTCGAAGAGTCGAGGAAAGAGTACACAAGGACAGAGAGAGGGGGTGCCCGACACCTTCAGACGACGGGATTAGCTACGCCGTGACGGTTCGGGATTCTTAATCATCGCTAAGATAGTGAATTTCAAGGGATATTGTTTTTTTTTTTTTTCACGCTCATTTGTTTACAATCTGTGATAACACGACTCGTCGATTTATGTCTCAAAAATGCCGTATTATGTATTATTGTGCATAGATGTTTTTCTACGCTAATTCTACTCCAACGAATAATACATTAAAAGTGAAAGACCATTCGACAAACATTTGTTTATCGTGAGATGAAAAAAATTAAGTAATCGCATGAAACAATCCAAAGATAAGTAGCAGTTGTAAAGAGCTAAGAACCCGCGATATCCGCAAGATTCATCGAAATACAAGCCTCGTACGAACCCGCTGCACTGTATAGGTGGAAAAAAAAAATAGAAACATCTATGTATGCTTTTCCGATTCTCACGTCTGTATAGCGGTAACAGACAAAAGCCCACCCACAATACCCCAAGCAAGAGAAGCGCATCATCTCCACAAAGGAAAAAAAAAAAAAAAAAAAAAAACGAAGGGTGGAAATAGGTGTGGAGGGGAGGCAATCATCATAAATCACTGGGGAGGTAATCGGTTATCGAGAGCGCCTCGAAAGAAACTTCCGCACTATGGGCAACAGCGTTTTAGCCGCCGCTCTTCGATAAGACTCTCTTTCCCCCCTCGACACCACGCCTATGCCTGCATGTAGCTATACGAGTACATTGTTTTCGCTGCAAAAACGTACGCGCCGCCTGATGATGCAACACACCACGAGGAAAGGAGTTTCCGAAGCTTATCAGCGACGCGACACGACGCGGACGGATACGAATGTGGTCGACGTGATTATTCGGCGTAAATGAGTCACTCCTTTCTTTTTTTTTTTTCCCACCCCCAACACTCGGTGGCAAATTGAAAAGGGTGGATATAAATAGCAACAATAGGATAAAAAGCGACGGTTCTTTCATTATTGTTTCCGTGATAATATTCTGCTGTACACATATAGGTAACACACGAGCGATGCACGGGTATATACGTACAAAGTTCAAGAGTCCATAGGCCTCGTTATTTCCAGGTCTTTCGCGTTCAACCACCGTAAACCGTGGTATCGATGATCGAGCGATGATTAACCACACCCTCGAGCAAATAAAAGAGAAGCGCGCGCGTGCGAGCATATTTGCGGAGAGGAAGAAAAAAAAAAAAAAAAAAATTGACGGAGCAGCGTGCAAACACGTGGAGGGGAAAGGGAGAGAAAAAAAAATGGCTACTGCTGTCGGAATAATCGATGAGCGTATTAAACACCCCCGCGTTTGTAACCTACGATGCGAGAGAAAAAGTAGTTTCGACTTGTCGTTTTGTTTGATTGACGAACGAGAAATCGCGAGAGTGTACTTCAACAACTATATCAAACTGCGGTCTCGTTTGCGACAACTATTCCATGTATGACGTTTGGCTGTTGTTTTCGAGTATAGGTGGTCGACCGGTGTTTGTTATCGGTACGGTCAATATTTAATGCCCATGTGATACCTCGATTGAGTTCTTTGACTGCAATTTTCGTCGAGTAATGCATTAGTATCGATTGAAAAAAAAATTGGCCACAATAGCTCTATCGCCGATAAAACGACAGCGTACGCCTCGTTATGTGATCGATACTCTGTAATGTATACGGTCGACATCGTGGAAATGAATTTTATTATAATATTTTAAGGTACCTCGTGCAACAACGTTATTCACGACGACGTAAACAACGACAACCCAATAATCTGCTTATACACGGGTAGTGTCGTAAAGAAAAGTACAAGGTAGCTAATCCGATGATCACAAGTCTACGTACAACGACGCTTCGATTTCCATCGATTCGCAATGTTACGATTCCCTGAAAGCTATACAATACGATAGACGCCTTGTGTTCCAGGTAATACGTGCGTGAACGAAGGAAAAAAGTAAAAGCAAAGCATGATAATAATTATGGAGACAACGGCAGTACTGTCGCACTGATTGCATACCCATATAAAACATGCATACCAGTGATGTGTACAGACTAGAAAAAGCAAGACGTGCACACTTTCATCGCAACTCATTTGCGAATATTATCACCGTGGGACACGTGTAAGTGAAGACCATACTTCTCATCGTCGTAACAGTGGTAAGTCACTGCAGTGCTTTTTATCAGAAAAATTCACACGAGGGCGGTAGGCTTTTTTTTTTTTTTTTTTTTCGCAACACTGGCAGTTCGGCACAGAGAGCAATTTGCGACAGGCCGAGATAACGAGCGTGAAGCTTTCTGTATGACGCGTATACAGTCCACCGCTATGGTTGATAATCATTGCCACATGAGGCGCACGAGGAAAAAGTTCGAGCACTGTTTCGTACTTGGGAACAATATTTGTCATTGCGTTACTTGTAACGTTGCACATCCGAGCAGTCAGTCGGTATACTTGTGGTCATGATGAAGTGTACTCCGTATCCTGTATAATGTACAACTCGGTAATTTTACGACATTAATCATCAGCTATTCAAAGGCATGGCAGCAGGTAGATCTTTCCTTTCTTCTTGTCTAATCCTATTATACTTTTACTTTACTATTAATGATTCATGGTATATAAGGTACCTACTTGTGCCAGTATGAATGAGACAGAAAATATTTATCACTTGGCTTGACGTGTGAGAAAAAAAAAAAAAAAAGATTGAGATCTCGTGAAAACATGAAAAACCACCACAAGAAGGTGAAGTTGTAGGTGAAAATGTATGTCAGTGTGTACTGTTGTACATGCGACCCACATGTGCATGGGACTTGGTGAGTGAGGCCCCCTGCACGTGAAGAAAGGCCTGAGAAACAGATTAGCGGCGTAGGAGTATAGGAAGTGCGAATGTGTAAAATAAAAATGCAGACCCAAGGAAGTAACGGCCGGTGTCTCTTTTTTTCTTCCCTGAAACAGCCAAGAGCGCGTTGGCGCAGAGGTAAAATGGAAAATTTAATCAGATCGGGGACGATTTACGTTTAGTTTTCAATTTTTTTCTTCTTCTATGGAACTTTATTGATGTGAGTACCAGTTGCCAAATCCTAAATTTTAGAACTGTCAAAGACACGTTTCAACATTGTACTTTACGAATCACAATTTTTTCCAAACTAATCGTGCTCTGCCGCCGTTAAAATACCAAGGAAGAACGTACCTGGTTCTTTTTATTAAATTTCAGTTGAACATAGTTTTTGCTCTGCTTTATCAAGCACTACCGATACGATAAAACTTTCCCAAGGAGAGTGAGAAGAAATTGATCGGCCCAAAAGACATCCACTGAATCACGGCACCCTCACCATTGCGTAGGATGAAAATCACGCGCAAAGGCGAGAACCCTGCAAACAACGACCCACACGTGTACAAGAGAAGCAACAGCGGCACAGTTTCCTCGTACCCACCAAAGCTCCCGGGGAATATATGCATCGTTTGTGTGCACATTGACGTGTTTATGTAGGTACACGAGCGTATAACACTCGTTCTCGAGGTCAAAAGGGATCGACCTGAGGGATCGCTGACGACGCGATGGGTGAGACACCGTGTACGTAAGAGATGGAGAAACGATATAGCACCGGCGTTCTCCGGTGCGCCAGTAAACAGTCGTGCAGGATGGAATTTGGCGCGGCCAGGATTCGGGTCAGCGGCTCGCGAGCGCTGCGCTTTTCTGGCTCCCCTTCGACTTTGATTCCCTCGTGTTATCTTCCACCCTCCCCCTCCCGCTTTTACGTTCTCGATGTAGTTTCCGACTTTTTAACCCTTACCTCTCTCATGCACCGGTATGCCAGTTCGATGATTACCATCGTGTATTGTTCGCGCACAGAAAGGTTATTTTCAACCCTCTAATCTATAGCCGTTCAACATTTCTAAATGCGTACACGTAATGCAAAACATTGAGATCACGGCGTTTTTGTCAGATTTGTTTTGTAATTATCTTTGGTACAATTGACGAGTTGGTTTACGGTTGGATATTTAATTAATGCTCGGTTGGATGGAAAATTCAAAGGCCTAGTGCTCGAGGGGGAAAAAAAAAGTAGCACTGGTAATTGTGCGTCTGTTCCAGTTATGGAGCTTCGACGTGCTTTTCATTTGACTGCAAAGGAAAATAAAGTTATTAACAAACAATTCAGCGGCCCTCGAAATCTTTTCGATATGATTCGCGAATGTAAAAAGATTCGGAGGTAGCCCCGGTGGAGTCTCGAGAGCCTCGAATTATTATGCAAAGACGCTCTCGGGCGCGCGTTTCTTTTGGGGACGACTCTGTGTGTATCTCCGTGGTACTCGTGAAATGAGATTTATAAAGAAAAAAAAAAAAAAAAGTCTCTTCTGTCCAAAATTGAACGGAAACTCTCTCGCGGATGATTCTTAATTGCACAAGCATCGTTAAGAATTGAAGGGGGAAAAAAGTGAAGAGAGTGACAAAGAAATTGTGGAGACTCGGCGAATTTAACGGCGTATGCGTCTGTGGTGGAAAGGACGAGGAGATAGACAGAGGGAAGAAAAAAGGGCTTCGAGAGCGAAAGTACAAGCGAAAGAGACATTTCTTTGAATACAATGAACCGCTTCATTTACACTCTCGAGCCTCGTCGTTTTAGCCCCCTCCCCACAACAACCCCTATTATCTTTTGTTTTTCAACTTTAGCGCGTGCTTGCTTTGCCCAGGTGATGGTGAAAAGGGGAAAAAAATCTCGTGTAGTTTAACGAGCTTTTCCACGATAAGCGATTTTTACTTCTTATCTTTGGCAATTGCTGTTGTGCTCATGATCTCTGTAGTTTACCCATATCTGTCAAGCTTATTCATCTTAACTGGAAACAAAGTTATACCTATTCAAGATAATTTCACGATCACTGTATAACTATATTCGAAGGTTTTTTTTTATTTATAATCTATCGGTCTCTTGCTCCAAAGCCAGCTAATCTCGTCACGAGAGTGTCCTAAAGAAAGCAACGGACACTGGTCTTTTCCAAAGAAAGTGGCGAAAGCAATCCTTTTATTGTTCTACAGTAGCAGAGTACATAGGGTGTCGCAAAAGCTTAACGCAAGAGTGGGCGAAAAAGGTGCTGGGACAAGTAGGCCTGTACACCGATCTCCTTTTTAGACCGTAGTTTTGTCGCCGACGACTGTATCGCGGCACACCTCGAGAGAGGATCTCTGTTCTTCGCAAGGCTGGGCTTTACCGTACAAGAAGTCCTAAAAAAGGGGGAAGCTAGGCTGCAAGGAGAGTCGAAGCAAAATAGAGACGGAGGCTGCGGAGAGCAGCTGAAAGGGGGAAAATCGCCACTTTCTCTCTGGGCTACTGAGTCCGCGATGCGATATACTCGGCTGCAAAAGAGTCAAATAGATTTAACGGGGGCGAGGACGGCTCAGGCCCCTCCACCCCCATCCTGCCCCTCAGCTCGTTTCCTCGTTCCTCCTTAGTTTCTTTTGACAAAGTTAAACTTCTACCCAACGCTTGGCGACACAGCCTTAGGGATACTATCCTGGAAATAAGGACGAGGCAGGAGGAAACGTATTACTCAAACGGAATGACTTTGCACGTGAAGCGTAATAGTAGCCGTTGAGCGAGGAACGCGTTATTTTAATTCGCTAATTAAGTTGTTTGATCAAGTAATTGGGGCTGCTTGAGTTATTCTCTTTTGATTTTTCATCCGGGATAAGAGAGACGTGTGTATATGTATATATATATATATATATATATATTCGTCCGTCACAGGGGAGAGATGGTGGTGAGTGAAGGAGCTAATTGCTACGAGTACTTTTGTAAAAAAAACCAAATGAGGGTGATTGTGGGCGAGGGTTTTCTTCCTAAAAATGGGGGAGAAGGTAGTAATGCCACGTATAAAAAATTTATTTCGTACACCACTTCAATGTCAATTACAAGAGAAGCAAATAACTAGGTAAGTCCCCTACGTGGCCACTGGATTTTTTACACACTGATAAAACCTTTAATCATTTTTGTCATTTCATGGCAATAAAAGTGTCCAAATCGCATGAGAAATATAACGCATGAAGAGAAAAAAAATTATATCTCGTGTGATCCTTACGCATCATCCCTTCCAGCCTTTCATTTCGCTCGAGGAGGCCCTATACCCTCGAAACTACCGTCATCATAGGGACGCGGGAACGGGGTAGAGTAACGAGGTCAAGTTTATGGCGTGCGAGCCGGCCTAGCCCAGCGTGTATATCTGCCTGACGTGACGATCGATCGCGTGACGCTTACCACCCCTGCAAACCCTTTCTTTCTCTTCCGGTCTTGAAAGCTCCCTGCCCGCGAGTTCTGATTTACCCCAAGTTTTTGACAAGTCTCCTGCAAAGTACGTGATGGCACAGGTAGAGTTTACCATACGGATCGAAATTATTGGCTTGACAGGTAGAAAGAGAGAGAGAGAGAGAGAGAGAGAGAGGTTTAGACTACTTTCTCCACAACGCCCAGTGCAAGCTCTACGGAGCTTTCCCGTGCGCGCTGATTGAAAATCGGGTCTAAAAGGGGGGGAGAGGGTTGAATTTTTTTCCCTCATATTTTTAACTTTATTGCGTGAAGAGCTGCTTTGTTAGATTATTGTCTCGCAGACAATGCTGCTTGTTCTCTCGATTCAATTAAAAGCTCGGAGCTTTCTTCGTTTGTTCTTTTATAATTTTTTTTTTTTTTTCCAAGTCTAAGCAAAAAAAAAAAAAAAAAAAAAAAAAAAGAGAGAGAGAGAGAGAGAGAGAGGAGATTTTGAATTTCACGTTCAACGCGAATCAGTCAAAACGCAAGGGGTTAACTTTTTCTTTTTTTTATTTTAATAAGCGTTTAGACGCTGCCTGGGCGATCTCTCGAGTGCAGTTGAAGTTTTTGCTTCACGAGTGGTGCTGTTCTCCTTTATTAATACCCCTCCCACCCCCTCGTTCGTTATTGCACTAATTACGCCTGGAGTAGCATCAAAGAGAGCGTAGAAATTTTTTTTTTTTCGTGTGAAATTGCTTTGTTTATTTATTTTATACTTTAAATCAACTAGAGCTCGTTTAAATGTAATTAAAAATGTGTTTATACAGCTTTAATGACTTAAAGTTGTAAAGTTGGCCTTTGATAAATGGAGTAATTCATTAACGCGATTACGAAAATATAATTGCTTTCAATTAAAAGCCTCTTAACGCATTTCTTTTTCAAAGTTCATTATTCGCTCGAAAAAAAAAAACACTTTACAAGATGCATGAGAAAAACAAGAGACACACACAAACACACACAGAGAGAGAGAGAGAGAGAGAGAGAGTACGACCGGAAAGCCGAATGAGAATTCACCGACGTTACAGCGCATGATTTGCGTTACGTAACGACAAACAGTCGAACAGAGGCCGAATACCTACTGCGCAATAATACACGAGCACGCGTCATCGTCGTGTTGCCGAAACAGCTGTCAACGGTGATTTTTTAAAATTTATTTTATTATTTTTTGTTTAACGGCGGTGAAACAAAAATTTCAAGACACCAGGTCAAGTTCCATCGTCATAAAACAAAGCGTTCTGTACATGTGTTTGATGAATTACGTAAATCGCAGGGGTCACCCGTATCGAGGACGTAACTGCCAAAGGCTCTGATATAACCGAATGAGCCTCACCTCGCAAAATCGTCACCGTACGAAAAAAAAAAAAAAAATCAATACCTAGCACGAGTTTTCATCCCACCGGACACGTGCTCTCGTGAATCGTGCCTTCCTCCTGCCTTGCATGCAACAGTATCAAGCATCTAATGCACCATCAACGATGACAACTCTTTTTCGTCTCTCGAGTGCCCCCGTCTCTGTTTCATTCGCTATCTCAACGGGGCGCGCTGACATTAATCATCGCGACACGTAAGCTCGCGTGTTGCTGCCACCCTGCGTGGGGTAGTATGGGGAAAAAAAACAAGGAAAAAGGAGAAGGGCCCGAAAGACTCGAGGAGAGAAAGAGAGATGGATTAATAGTCGTACAGTAAAAAAAAAAAAAAAAAAAAGTTTCGATTATCATAGTCAAGAAAAGCCCACCACACGAGCTATTCCGATCCACCGCAAACTCAGCAGCTTCAGAAAAAAAAAAAAAAAAAAAAAACTAGGTGGGATGGGAGCAATAATCGATCCCTCGAGCAAAATAAAAGACCAGCCGACAATAAACTGCTTAACGAAGGAAGCGCGTAGGGAGGAGGAGGAGGGGGAAGCCCTTGCTCTAATTAAAAAGCAACAAGCTGCCGAGAGCCCGCCACGCGCGCCCGAGAGTAAGTTAAACAGCGCGGCTCAAACCATCACCGAAAGGCCGCAACAGTATAGTGGCAGCTGATCCCCCGCCAATTAATTATTTCCCGGCAATCGGCCAGCCAACGACCCGTTGCCGACGACTACTATACTACTACTACTTCCACCGTCCCATGTTTATATATATATGTATGTGCGATTGCGTTTACACGGCAAAAGCCACCTACACCGTTTCCTCCTCCGATAACCTCGTCGACGACTTATCGGTCTTGCTTCAGGTGCCGCTGTTGTTGTGTGTGTATATCCATCGGTTTTAGAAATCCGTATAGGCACATAACACCTCGCACACGGGGGGGGGGGGGGCCAAAAGCTCCCCTCGCACCTTTTGCTGACGTTTGCCAATGTAAAGATAACTCGATTAGATATATACATGTACAGGCAAGAGTACAACCTGTCGCGGTGGCTGCTCCTACATATATATTATACGTGTACTACATACGATGCAAGACAAGCCCGATGGAGAATCGAGGGGAGAGTATAATATAATATAACCGCGTCCCCGAGGTAATGCTCCGCTGCTTCTCACGTGCAGCAACGGCAAACGATGCCAAAGTGACCGAATACGTATATGTATACATGTATGTCATACGCATCAGGATGAGGTGGAAGCCACACACGTGTGCGTACGTAGTGTTCATGCACAGAGTCCTGCACTCTGGTAATCGACTATTATGAATCCGCGCCGATGCTCCAATTAGCAGGTGAATCGGTTACTGCCCCTTCGTTAGGCCATTTCTCCGTCTCTGATGTGTCTCTCCTTTATAATCCACTTGCGGTGGATTGTTCACACTTTCCACCCCTCAATGATGATTCAAAGAATTACATCTTTTGCGATCCGTGTATCAGCTGTAAGTGACAGCACGTTGTATGGAGAATCGGTCGGGCAATCGAGAGCTAATGACGAGCCTTGGTATAGGCAAATTGATTCCTACACAGGCTCTAAATAACACGTTTCCGTGGCCACATTACCATACGCGCCGCTGCGTCCTCGGTTTCGCAAGTAAGTAAGTATATGCATATAGGTACACGGAGGAGAGAAAAACGTCGTAAAACGCGAGCGCATTAAAAATAAATTACATCCCCCTCTTTCTCACACGGTCCCTTTCAAAAGAGCCATACACAAATGAAAAAGCACTCTCACGCGCGATCGCCGAGTTCTCACGTTATTCAAAAATATACGCGTATATTATACACGCGCCTCGGATTACCAAACGCAACTTCGAATCCGTGAAAGCACTCGATTGGCAGCGACTCTGTACGCCGTAAAGAAAATGAAAAAAAAAAAAAAGGATCTCCCCCCCCCTGATGCATTAGCCAAATCGGATAAGGAGGACTGCGACAAGCACAATCGCAGCACGGAGGGAGGGAGGGAAAATAGCCGCAAATTAACGAAAATCAAAACAAGCGCGCGCTTGCGTGTCAAAAAGCGACCGATTTACGATCGTATATGGCGAACCTACATATATATGTATGTGTGTGTGTACCACAATACGAACTGTGCTTGGATCGATTTCTCGCGTGCGTACGCGGGTTTACAGGTGAATCGAGAGAGAGAGAGGGAGCCAAGTTATTCCTTATCGGATCCTCATAAATCTCGGGAAAGTCGCTCGCTCGGCGTGTTTCTAAGCCCCTGCTGCTGCTGCTGCTTCATGAAGGTTTCGATTTGACTCGTGAGAAAGTCCATTTCCCGTCTAGATCGAACGAGGCGTCTACGAGCGCCAGCCTGCGCTACCACCAGCGGCGACGTTCCCTCGCGGCGCCTATCTCTCTCTCTCTCTCTTTCCTTTTCGTTTTCCGTACAGATAGTATGTGCTCTATATGGATGATTTTTCTTTGTTTTTTTTTTTCTTTTAATTTTCAAGCACAAGAAGCTCGTCGATCGATCGAAGATTGTGGTGATGCGTGCGGGTGATAATCAATTCGACATCCTGATGTTTCAGTTTTGGCATTACAAAAAAAAAAAAAAAAAAAATACATAAATTTCGAGCTGATGGAAAAAAAAGTGTGCATTGATAGCTTAACGCGCGGGTGAAAGTGATCCTCGTGGAGGCGAGGGAGAGGGATTTAATATCAAGTTTTAATGGTTTCTCAATTCAATTTTCGCGATGTGGTATAGCAGCAGCGCGATATTGTGCATCGGCGCTATTACTCGCGTGACTGCGGTGCGACACGGCCGGAAATCACTCATCCGCTCCCGTATGCTGTACAGACAATTTTTTCCTTTTTTTATTCCAACTGATTAGTATTTCCAAGAACGCAGGGAAGCACGGTTTTCCACGTACAAGTTGCGAGACACTATGGGAAATTAAGCCATTAGCTTGTGAAACAGCAGTTTTTGTGTTTGGTTTATTTATTTCTGTGGTAGCTTTAATTTCAATGTTACTGGTGACTATGTGTGAATGAACCGTCAATCAATTTAATCAATTGTTCCTCGTACAAAATTAATCATTTGGTGTGAAGTAATGAGAAAAAAAAACAAAAATTTGATTCGACTGAATCAATAGATGCAACAAACAAAACTTTTGCCCCCCCCCCCCCCAAAGACCAATAAAATCTATCGTTATGGCGCGACCAACACGTGTGTATTAATTTACAGACTGTATAAGTAAGTATAGGTGCGAGCAAACGCGCCAGCGTCACGCCAACCGCTGTTGGCATTGCACACAAACAACCCTCCCCCCCCATGCATGCATGCATGCACATCGGGCGTAACTCCCGCAGTTACTATAAATAGTCCATAACCCGCCGATTACTAAATCATCGCTAACTCGGGACACACGCGATTTCGCTGAATCACGCTCGCGAACCATTTATAACGTTTACGCCTGAAAAACGTGCGAAGCAACCACCAATGACGTGTAACAGCAGCAGGGGGATGATGATGATGATGGTTTTACTCTCGGAGGGGGATGAAATGAATTTGCCTTGTGTATTTTATCCGCGTACTTGTATACAGGTACACTCGAGCAACGACTCGCCGCTTATGTTAATCAAGTTATCTTATCAGCATGAATGGTATAAAAAAAAAAAATCCCCAGCTATGTTGTTTGATTGTACGTAAAACTTTCCACCACTACTCTGATTGAAAAATTCGCATGCATACGAAAAATGAAATTCATTTCAATAAAAGCACAAAAACCAAAGGTAAGTGTACAGCGTATCAGGTAGTACCATGCGGTAAAGAGTACCCGTAGCTCCTAATGGTATCAATCTTAATAGCCGGCAGCTACGGAGGATGCGGAGGAAGGGAGAGAAAGAGCCCTAGCGATAATTATTAATGGAAGGCCGTATACATGCCTATAATGTACGAGGGCGTCCTTGCCGACAAGCTAAGCGAGTATATAATAACCCACATAGTGCATGACGCATATTAGGGGTTACAGGCCATGGAGGTAGCTCCCAAGTTGTTGTTGGGGTTGTTGCTCGTTTGCACCGAGTATATATATTATTATATATGGACAGGCTCGTCTTTGAAAGCACCGGATTATACCGGAACTATGGAGATCGAGGTGGCGACGTTAATTTTATTGCGACAGATCTCGACGTTGTTCGCGATCCGAGTCACCGGGTATAAAAGCTCTATATATACACACGAGAAATCGCGTCCGAACATTGCACTCGGCTCTAATCGAATAGGTGTCAGCGAGCGCTGTGGTATGTCATTCGCAACACGACACACATGGTGTACTTATGTATATCTTTGTTGCATCGAGAAGCAGCACTTTACAGGAGGTTATGCACCTCTTGCCGGACAATGCCAATGAAAGAAGGGGGGGGGGGAGATACGCCAAGCAGCTCGTAATTAATTTCACCTGCGCCATTGAGTCGCAATCATACGAGGAGCGGAATTCGCGAAGAAAAAAAAAACCATTCTCTTGGCGCGCGTTACGTCAGCAGCCACATGTGTTCAACTGTTACATGCACACGATGATGATAAAACGCAATCCCGTCGCCGTCGCGTTGTCATTCGCGCGGATGAATGTATTTAAAGATACTCTCGTGAGATAGCGACAATGACTATACAGTGTATACGTATATTTATCGTCACTGCTGTGTTTATGGCGAGATAACGAGAAAAAGAAAATTCAATGTAGTATATAATATAGGTACACTCGTGGAAGGGAAAATGAACAGAAAAAAAAAAAAAAAAAAAAAATACACGCACGCGAGATGTATTCATTCAGCTCGTACTTATGTGTATGGCCGTGCCGCCAAAGTGGCGCAACAACCAACGTCCTCTCTTTACAACTCGCACACAACGCGGCTCGTCCATCGGAGTCCTCTGCGGGGCCGTATAACCCACCAAGAGTGTGTTATAATAAAAGTGACTGTCGGCGATTACATCGCATACCGATACCTCGGGTGTATGGGTGCAATAAATGTGTCGTATATATGTGTATAGGCACGCGCTTTTTTTTTTTTTTCACATTAATTTACGCGAGAATCGCCTTTCTCTGCTTATCATACGTACCATCCTTCACGTGTGTGTATGTGCTCGGTGACACTGTGTGTTTTATAATGACCGACAACTTTGATTGGCACGGCGTTTCCTTTCTCTCACTGACTCACTTAGGCAGGTACTTATGAAACGCCTCAAGTCCTGAAGGTAACGCACAGAATCTCCGTTGCGAGAGGTAAATAAAAAACCCTGCACCCATACCGGGATGAGCTTGTTTTGTCTCGATGGTATAGTACTGATGGTGATATTTAAAAAAAAAATTTATTTATCCATACCCGTAAAGGAGCAATGATCATGGCCAACGAATTCCTAAAAACAAAAAAATGGAGCAAGCGCAAGTAAGGTAAGTATGTGCAAGTTCTCGTTGTCTAATCCACGTAACATCGCATCATCGGGGGGGTGCCAGTTTCTGAGTTCATTGAATGCGATTATCCGCGCGAAAAATCGAGGAATGCCGAGGGATTCGCAACCGAGCCAAAATTCCGAGCTAATCGCGGATCACTCGTTTGGAGGCAGAATCCATAAATCTCTCACCGACGGCTCGCCAGCTTTTGCGATTCGAAAAATAAAAAAGAAAGAAACGCACACACGGGGAGAATATAAGAGAGGGGGGAGGGAGCGATCGCCTCGAGAACTTTTCCACGCGTCGTATATGACGCGAGTAGGGGCAACGCGTAGTATATATACACGACAAGATTGATGGCCTCGAGGACTGCCTGCGCCTCGTGTGTTGTTACGTATACTTATATACACCGGCGAGAGAGGGCCATCGGCAAAATAGATATACCTATCGCGGCGCAATATGTGTTACGTATATATATATATATATATGTAGTGGAGCTTCGTCATCATCAGGGACGATGCGCGAGCGAGTTCTCCTGCAAAGTACGTGATGGCATAGGTAGAGTTTACCATACGGATCGAAATTATTGGCTTGACAGGTAGAAAGAAAGAGAGAGAGAGAGAGAGAGAGAGAGAGGTTTAGACTACTNATGTGTTACGTATATATATATATATATATGTAGTGGAGCTTCGTCATCATCAGGGACGATGCGCGAGCGAGTTATAGGCGCCACGCCGCTATAGTTCTTCTCCGTGCGTGCACTTTGACGACAAACGGGGGGGTTACGTAAGTGCGTTTCCATAGGTCGGCATTGTGTGCGTGTTACGTATGGAGGGGGAAAAATGTATAAAACAGCAACGAATGAATTGGAAAAGAAAAAAAAGTACAACACACGCGACGGTGTCTCTGAGTGTGTGCATCATTAATGAAATGCCAAACGGCAAATTGCACGGCGATCGCGCTAACGATCGTGGAGTACTTGCTCGTACCGTACATCATATGTATGGGATACTCTCTTATCTCAGGCCGGCGCTGCTGGGCGTATTGAAGAGTATACACGGTAATCGTGTCCCGATTGCAGTGGATTTTGCAAAAAGTTACCCTAAACGTTTAGGCAATAAAAATACAAACAATAGATGCTGAAAGAGACTCGGACAGCGTTACCACGTGCACGAGACGATCACTGTGATGACATATACATACCAGAATATCGTAAATCGCGATTGATTATTCTTCGAAGAAGATACATCCTTACGAGACGTATATGACGCGGAGGAGGTATAGAAATTAAGTGGGGGGTGGAACCTGAATTTCGAACGTTATAGACTTATGAACGCCGGCTTGCGATTGAAATGTTTATCCTTTGAGATGCTCCATGCGAGGCGAGAGTGGTATTATCGTGGTAACTCTTTGAACGACTCTTCCACATTAAGGAGGGAAGGAAAAAGTGAGTTGAGGGCAATTCAACGCATATCAGTGGGTGAGTCGTATTTTTGCACAATTTAAGGCTCGAGTCAAAGGATAGGCGAAAAATAAAATTGATTTGCACCATTTATCTTTCGCTCTCTGCTGCTGAAGTGTATACGTACATGGTCGAAGAACGGCTCAATGGACGCATCGATGAATCAATTGCAAAATTAATATCCAGGCAAGTATACAAGTCGAAAGAGATATGGAGAAAATCTTCGCTCCGGTGCATAAGTATAATACAACGCAACAGCCCACCGAAGGCTACGAGCGGTAAGTATATGGCCGCGGTAACAGCAGCTAGCATGAAATGCAAAAAAAAAGAAAAAAAAAAAAAAAAAAAAAAAAAAAAAGAAGAGCGGCGCCGAGTCTTGTCGCGTGCGACGATAATGACGACCGCATTTTACCCCGGCCACGCGCTCCTGCTCCCAATACACACGAGTGTAAAAAGTATGTGTGCACACACGAGCATATGTGTATATATATATGCCCGATGATAATGTGCACATTTGAATACATGCCCGTGTATACGTGTACATGGAGACATTGTAAGCAATGGTACAAATATAATGGCGCTTCCTCGACCCCCTCTCGTTGTTGGTCTTTTTTTTGTCCGACTGGCGCCGCTCGCTGGACACTTTTATCGCGCAACAACTTTGCGGCTTTCCCGCGGTCTATACTTACACGCGAACCGAGTTACGTTGATTCGAAACGACGTATGTACCTATAAACGCGAGTATACACGTATACATACACGCGACAATAATGCTTTTTCGAGGATACATGCACGTTTTTCTCCCGATCGTCTTAAAAGCTTTTCTTTCCGCGAACGATGTTAGTTTGGGCATCCGTCGTTTCCGAAATGTACCCCCCCGAAAAGTTTCATTTTTTCCCTCTTTCTCGATCTGTTCTGCCCATACCAACGCTTGCGACTGTCAAAACACACGTGCTCTCCGCTCAAAAGTCCCGGCTGTAATTGAAACTTATTACCGCGACAGCAAATTCCGCGGAGTATATCGGGACAGCCAGTCATTACAACTACACCAGCGGCGGTTCGGAGAATTTCACGTGTCGTTTAACGAGTTATTTGCACATGGATAACATGCGTGTCCATACACAAGTAGGTTGTAGTATACGTTGACGTTTAATTGTACGTCGTTTCCTACGAGGGATAATTTTGTCACGGGCCACTATGGTAATTAGACATCACCATGAAAAGTTACAGCAGAAGCAAAAACGCGTTCGCAATCAGTTTGCAAAAAAACTGACGAATGAGAGAGCTGACGCCGCGTCGATTATTATTGCAGGTTGTCGGAAAGGCGACTCTGGCAACGTATCGGCGTTTTCGCGCGCTCCTGGCGATGTTACACCACGTAAGTATACACGCTGTTTAGCAATCCATTAGGGGTTTACAGTTTGTAGATTTTTTTTTTTTTTCTTCCCAGCCGATTTTTACCGCCTCGAGTGGAATAATATCGACATAATGAACCGGTAAAGCGTGCAGGTACGTGTCGTTCGAGGGAAATCAAGGGGGCGTTTATTAAATGTAAATCCGCGGTTGGTGCCCGCGCACGCGACCGGGGACTGTGGCACATAGCTTTTCGAAAGCACGGTTTTGCATGTACGAACAAAAATGCTTTCAATAATCTGGCGGGAAATTTTGTTACCGTACCGTACACCTACTCTACAAAGTGCAGATATGGAAATTTGGGTTGTCGTTGTTGGTGTACCTATATAGTGTTACGAGTAAAATGAAGTGTTTTTTTGTGTTTCTCTAGAAAAATGGAAAATAATGAAAAGTACGAAGACGAGCCGAGCTTTTTCATCTCCGTTCGTATTATATTGTACGAAAGCAGATATTACACATATATTCACATGGATGAAAGAGGAAGAGGAAAAAAGAAAGGACACCTGTAAGACTCCATTAGGCCATTATCATTCGCGTATAGCATATACCTGAATGCACACACATACACGAGCTCGTGCAAAGTGAGATTCCAAGAGCAAATGCAGAGGAACGCTTGCAATGCGAGGCATGCGAGAGTAGGAGGAGGAAAAAAGGAGACAGTATGTGTGTGTGTATGGATGGTGCAGCTAACCGCGGCAGGTATATGGTGTATATAATATATAGGCGCACGCCGCGCTTTTGTATACTTTACGGTCTCATTGTGAGCGCCCGCGCGCGAGTAGTCGATGTATATAGATCTCGTATAGCCGGGCAATAGGGAGGTTTATTTGTAGCTGTGAGTAATTACTTTTCGACGGACTAATGGGCGCTAACGCGATTGATCGATTGTCCTTGCCTTTTTAGTTTTTTTCTTTTTTTCAATTTATTAGTTATTTGTTTGAAAAAATGACTGGTGAGACCACCTATTGGTACTGAGAGTATCAAACCTTTGTCGTACATACACTTTGCACCCATGGCACGAAATCCATTAATTTCCTATCTGGACATTTTTCGCCCTTTTGGTAAGAAAAAGTATAGTGTTCATACTAGTGGTGCGCCTTATTGCAAAGGACCAGCGATAGTCCTGGACAAGATACGCCCCAGTGACAAAATTTACTATTCAGGCTATGCAGGCTATTGCACCTAGCGTGTGCAGCATCCCAAACTGCCTCGTTCCGGGAAGGAAGGATAAACCCTTATCTGTTCTTCTTACGCGTCGCAAAAGCCCCTAAGAGTTAAGCTCCTAATGAATTTATTAGACGTATATACCGTCGGGCAGATTTACACCGACAGATAGTCTAACCCCGGGACACCGATAATTTTTTACGTCAAGCTTAACTAGAAATGCAACGAAATTCCGCGTCGCGAGTCACTTCATGTATCTACGCGCTCGTTGCACGCACGCGACTGAGAATCAAGAGGAGGAGGAGGAAAGAAAAAAAGGGAAGGCCAATTCTTTCGTGCTCGGCGAGCGTAGGAATTTGCGTGTAGCGTAGGTTGTACTTTTCGACGAAAAATTCATAAGCACAATTGATTGTGGGTTGAAAAAAAAAAAAAAAAAAAAGTAAGGGGAAACCGGAAAATGTTATTTTTAGACCACAATTGCGGCTATTTTAATGGTTTTCGGTGAACGAGCTGCAAATAGTTTTTCACCGAATCGCACTGTTTGTCTAAAAATAGAGACAACTCCGCAAGGGATAATTTATTCATTCGTGTTTATTTTGGAAAAAAAAAATTAAGTATCGCGAAATATCGGTAAATTAACGTAACGTCAAACTAAACAATACGTATTACATTCACGAAAGGTATGTTTGAAAATAAATATCTTCTCAATTTTCATACGCTTTTCAAAGAATACGCTAATGCGATCTTTTCCCGGACGTGCGACACGTGGGACGGCATAAAATAAATTAATCATTTATAAACAACTGGCGTCTACTACTTGACCAATAGTTCAACTCTTAAAGCAAGTTGAAAGGAAAAAAAAATAACCCCAATGAAATAAATGATGTAAGGTATACTGACATCATTTTATTTTACATACTTATACATTTAATCAAAAGAAAAAATAATTACAACTAGTAACGAGTGTAAGGATACACCTCGTTGAGCGCACGATGGATATTCTTTTTCTAAAATCACACTCTGCTAATGAAGATGTGTTGCTAATTAAAAATCACCTGGAGATACATCGCGAAAAAAAAAAAAAAAAAAAAAACAGTTTCACCGACTTGGTCGATTATATGCCGAGAGTTATAACGCGGCGCCACCTCGCTCACGTATACCCGCGTAATATATATACCAAAACAGCGAAGAAGAAGCATCCAGCACCCGTCATTTTCCCCATCGTCGTGCAGATTACCGTCCGGGCAATTTTCGCCAGCCATCATCGTCCCTCCGCGGAGAGAGAGGCAAAAAGATGCAGAAGAAGCTGCAACGGTGGGAAAATAATTGAAGAAAGAGAGGGAAGCTATACGTGGCGGCAATCGGAGACGGAGGAGAAAAATGACTGTCGTGCAAATATTTATACAGGTATGCGTTTGCGGTTTCTCTCCTACCCATGCAGGCGCCTCGCGATCGGCTGCTACGTATTAATTTTCCGAGTCGCGTCGTATCGCCAAGTAGGCGAGTAATCAAATGAATGGAGGCTCCTCAACGCTGACCAGAGGAGGGGGGGTGTAATTTTATTAAATTTATGGCATTTTGATGCTATTGTATTAAAAAAAAAAAAAAAAAGAGGTACTAAAACCAAGGGACGAGTCATTTTGATGACTGTTCGGGCGAGGACGCGAGTGCCGAGTACAAGACGCCAGATAATAACACGAGCGGAGCGACCGACTAAACGCTGACACACTTATTGTTAGACAAGTGGTGTATTGTAAAAAAAAAAAAAAAAAAAAAAAGTCATAAAAGCCGAGCGCCAATAACGAGCTCTCTCTCTCTCTTTTTTTTCTGTATAGCTTTAAAAAATCATTCATTTGAAATTAAAAACGAAAGCGTGTCCACATGCATGAAACACTCAACACAAATACATTATTCTTTTTGCACTGTTTACCGGTCCATCGTTAGTTTTACTGACAAGACTCTCGAGACACCACATCGCGTATAGGGTTAAGTTTAAATGGCTCAACGTATTCAGTACTGTGTGACTACGTGTAACGATGTGCTCGTATACTTTCGACCCGTTGCACTCGAGTCGCACCGATTCACCCGATGTACGACTATACTTATAGCCTACGGCCCAAAAACAATAGTCCTCTATACGCACGCAAGCTGCTACCGTGAGCTCAAAGCTCGACACAACTCGACGAAAGAAACGTAAAAGTAGGCCTCCCGCGTCACGCGCCGGCTGCAGGTGCGCGGGAGTAGTCAGAGAGAGAGAGAGAGAGAGAGAGAGAGAGAGAGAGAGAGAGAGAGAGAGAGAGAGAGACAATAGAGCGTCTGTACGACAAAAGGAAATAAAACAGAGAGAGATAAAGAAATGGTTATATACCGAGCTGTGCTTATATATATATATATATATATAAATACATACATGTGCACACACGTGTGTAATGAAGCCTGGTCATGTTTGCCGCCCGTGCATATGGGTAAGTGTTATACACGTACTAAGCGAGTGGACACACTGCTGTTTTAGCCGGAGACAACGTGAGTGTTGGTAATATAGGGGAGTTTTTTGTGGGGGGGGGGGGCAGTTGTCGTAATGCTGGAGTTTGAATATTCACGGGATATCGTGTAGGGAGGGAGGGAAGATAATATCAAATACACGCACGCTCGTAGGAAAAATTTGTTGGGCGTAGTCTATGAGTCGTCGCTAAAGTAAAGTTCTTCGCGTTAATGTAGCCTGCGTTCGCGGTGACGAGTAAACTGTAGACGTTGGAACTGTCACCGCCTCCCTCGTACACGTTTATTAGGCACTGTTTTTATTTTTTCACTTCGATGGGACGATCACGCGGGACAATCGCGTTTTGGGGATGGTTGAATCGTTGCGAAAAGGACTTTCGTTCCACGTGCGAGTGCTATGCACCTGTGGCCCCATACACCGTGACATGATAACATCAGGCTCGTCATAATCAATATCATTGAGCACTTAGTATAAAATACTAATCCTCCTCACCCTGAAATTTCGCAAATGAAAATTTTTAGCCCATGAGTTTTCGAACCGAGTCCGTACGTATAGTGCTCGAGTCCCCCACCCCACCTTAAATTCCCCCTCGTAATGAAAATTCAGCTAATAATTGTATATATATATATATACACGCGGTGCCGTTGTTGTCGAAGGTGCATAAATATAGGCTTGATTGCCTCCTCCTCCTTCTCGCACAATCAGCGCATGGTTTCAGGTCGCCTCTTTGTTGGTGATTACGCCATTCTACACAGGTAGTATAGCCGCGAAGGTTTCGTGTACCCTGTCTCTGTTATTGAAGCTCTGCTCGCTGACTCCGGGAATCGGGTGTTTAATATGCCCGAGGTCGAACGCCGGGATTATCAATTATTTTCCGCGGGCAGCTCATAAAAGACGATGGTACAATTTTCGCGGCTTTCCTCTGGTGTGCCTGATTTTTTTTTTTTTTTTTTTTTATTACCGTAGCGTGAAAATTAAACAAAAAATATGGGTTACACTGGATGATAAAGACAGCGACAGAGTCGTCAGCGGAGCTGTCGAAAGAGATTCAAGTTGGACTGGGACGAGTGTAAAAACAAAAGGAACGACTTTGGCATTGATTACCATACGCCTGTAGAATACGTATTGTATTATTAATTGTTTTTCTGCGCTTCATGAATTGTACACGAGGAAAGAGAAGAAAACGTATAGTACAAAAGACTCTCAACGCACGTAACGTAGCTCGGTAATGCGCCTATACACAGTAAGTACATGGTATAAAAGTATAAAACAATGTAAGCGCAGTCCGGTCGTACAATAACAGAACAAGAGTAAGTGTCGGACGGCCATTAAAAAAGAAACGCTTACTACCGACTATACTTGTAATGACGTGGTGGGTACGTTATTATTTCCACGGAGCGACGATTTTCCACGACGAGGAATGATCGACTCGGAAAAACGGGATGTGCGAGAAGAGCCTCGGGCTGTGGGCTCGCGTTGATTCGATGCGAACCAAGCGGCGTTTACCATTTGCTTTTTAATCATCTCTATCGGCACGCGCGTGGATATCTTGTTTGGTATTAAAATATGGGGTATATAAAAGACAGCGAAGAGAATTCGGTCGATCGTTTCTGTGTACAGAGATTGGATTGAAGACTAAAGGACTGGTATATCATTGACACTGGCGTACGAAATTTTGACTCACCTCCCCATGCCGATTTAAAACGGAACAGTGTCCTACCATTCCCTTGAGGATCACCAACATATTATTATATATGTAAGTCGAATGGGCAGGTATAGGGACGTTTTGCAAAGACTTTTATTATTCGTCGTGGAGAAACAAAGCTCGTGACGCTCTCACGATTGTACCACCCCAGCGGACGGCAGTGAGTGACAATAATGAACGCGCGTAAAATATATGATATATACACGTACCCTCGAGTGCCTTATGGGCTAAAAAGCTTTTACGAGCGCTCCTCGTCTTTTTTTTTTTTTTTCGTCCGTACAACGGCGTGTGCACTATAATGTCCGTGTGCTTGTCTATACTTGTTGTTTTACGCGCCCGACAATCGTGAAACTGGTGATCTTTTACGCTTTTACTCAGTACTTCTTATTCGTTGACAATAAAAATACTTAACACAAATCTTTTTCGAGGGTTTAAAATTTAAAATTAAATTGTTTTCCAAAAGGTTTCAACCCCCCCCCCCCCAATGGTAGTTATTGCTCCAAACCTCGTTCGCAAGCATCAATATTGAAACCTTAAAATGTTCGAATCATTTATTAAAGGGACCTGCTGAAATCGGTAATATCATATAATATAATTATTACTTCACTCTTGCGAGAAAATACGTGTGATAACGACGAGACGAGCATATACCCGGAATTCCACAGGTATTTTTCAAAATTGACACCAGCGTGTGAAAACGCCTGTGAAAAGTCCCGACGATGCAAACAGGTAGTGGTAGGTATATGGATTTTTCTTTCTTTCTCTCTGCACGTGCGGTACTTACACGAGTGTGGAACAAAAAAAATGTACCTGTCGCAAGTTGTGAAGCAGGTGTATGCGAAACTGTTTTGTCGGACGGTCTCTTGAATCGAGACGGGAAAAAGTAAAAACAAAGTGTACGTGAAATCGTACGGACTTTTTAAAATTTTTTTTTTTCTTTTTTTTTCCATCATGGGTCACGTGCATCCAACAAGACTGATTCTTTCAAAGGCGGACCAAAGGAGAAAGGGGCCAAGGGTCGAGAGGACAAAAAAAAGCGGAAGGAGTGTACAACGAAAAGGAGCAGCAAGAAGCGTGGAAGATGGGGTGGAGGGGGGGAGAGAAAGGCTGAAACAAAGAGAGTCGACAATTTCGAAGGGAGAAGGAGGGGAGTGGCGCACAGGCGGAGGAGAACGAAGGAGAGAAGAGACGCTGCAGCGCGAGGGAAACGACTATTTTGGTCGGCTGGTGGAGGAGGAGGGAGGCGATAAAAATTCAAAAGGGATACATGCCGAAGTGGGTATATACGGGCTCTTCTTCTTTCTCTCTCTCTCTCTCTCTTCGAGCGCACGCGTGCGAGTGTCATACATGTCATGAATATGGTAATAACGCAGTTTCGAAATATTTTTAATACCTTGCCGTGTGCTTTTGGGCAATGTTTTTTTTTTTTTTTTTTTCGCAAGCAATTACAAAGTTTTTTGATATACGCGAGCGGAGGCAGTAATCGCGTCGACACTCGAACGCACAGAAATGCATTTTGGGGAAAAAGCGCGAATAGTTTGCCAAGTACATATTACTTTCTTTTGGAGGTAGCATGTATACAGGTGTACAGTTACCAAATCATCTTCTTGAGCGGATAGAAATTTTTTTTTTCTGCTATTACTTTTTTCAAGAGCGCATGTGGTTACAACTTGTAACAAGTGTACCAAGGCAACTAAAAATATTAGATCGTCACGTGTGTCACCACTTGGATTTTATTTTTGCGTACGAGGTTGAGAAAAATTTTACCTCATATGACACGATGTTTCGCACTGCAACTTTTTCTCGAAGTGCAGAGGAGATAACAGTTGGTAGACGACGTGTACGTACAGCTGTCGCTGCGCGAAAATCAAATTTGCCCGCCAAAAACGCTATTTCATCTTCCTTACCCACGACGTCCTTTTTCGTTCCGCTATTATAATTTATTTCACCTAACCTACGATTGCACCAACGATGTGTGCACAGTAGTTTGGGGAGAGAGAGAGAGAGAGAAATTCTTTGCCTGTGCAATTTTCTCGCGCGAGAAATGTATATTTTTTCCCATCGGACTCCCGTGACACTTTTTCTCGGGCAATATGCATTTTAATGCGCGTGTCCCGGCACTCGCGGAAATAAATTTCATGAATTTTAATTCCTTCGTATGAGCGGCAGATTAAAAATTTCATTGCTCTGGGTTGGTCTCATATTTTTTTTTTTTTTTTTTTTTTATTCATTTTTTTTTTTTAATAACAACACGCGTGTTGAAGAGAAAAAAAAACACTGTAGCAAGATACGGTAAAAAAAGGCAGCGTCATCGGACCGTCGTTCTTTTTTTTTTCTCTTTATGCGCTCCCTCTTGTGAAAAACAAGTTTTTCGACGAAACGAGCAAAGCTCGAGAAAAAAAAATATATAAATATATACATACACATGTGAAAAAAGGGAGCAACAAAAGCCGAGGCACAACAAATCGCTTCAATCACGCACGAGAACAATAAGCCTCTCGTGTTTCGTGGTTTCAGGGCTTTTCTCTCCCTCTCGTCTGTCTCCTCTCATCCTCCTCTTTCGTCCCCTCCATCCGCGCAGTCGATGCGTAATATTCTTAGACGGGGTTTAAATTGTCTGCAAAAAAATGGGGCCTTCCAAAGTGGAAAAAATAGAGGGATACGGAAGTAAGCCGCGATTAGCGTTTTAATGTGCTTGAAAAAAAAAAAAAACAAAAAAAAATTAAAGGAGTACGGATGGAAGATGATTCAATTTGATTGTCCGATTATACTAGGGTTACCTCGGTTTGTTGGGTAAACCAATTTTAGAGGGATATTTCTTCAAGGCAATTTTAATCGCATCCATCGAAAGCCAC
This sequence comes from Copidosoma floridanum, assembly GCF_000648655.2. Next base: position 4,547,721 of record NW_019384291.1, on the reverse strand, counting down.
TACAAAAATTCATGACTAGGATGTAATTTTGTCAATATATACAAAAGCAGGGTGTGGATAAAACAAACAAAGGAAATCGAGAAAAATCCAATTGCGTTTCGAAGGAAGGAAAGTGCAAGTCCAAGTTGAGAGACGAAAATCCGCGTGCAGGAGAAGAGCGAAAAAAAGGGGAGGACTCCGAGAAACAGAGTAGAACGGAAACGAGGCCTCGGACGTGACTTTCGCACCTTACCACCGTTCCTTCTCTTTATTATTATTTTTTTTTTTTTCACACCGCGCAATTACAGCGTCCGCTCTCATTTATAAGTGCAAGTCCTCGACTCTCTGTACCTTCACCCCCTGAAAAGTTGTAAAAATAACGGCGTTGTTATCCTCGTCGTACCTTTCCGATGTAAATGGTTTGCAATTGCACGTGAAACGGAGTATAATATAATTTTTTCTTGTAGTTTAACAAATCAAATTTTTCGTACCCAACAACATATTCAACCACAAGACGAAAGGAAACCTCTAAAAGTATCAAGAAACACAAACAATCAGCTTTTCCCAGGGTTTAATCAATCAATAAAAAAAAAAAAATAAAAAAAAAATAAATTTCACGTGTACGCGCAAATGAATATTTATGAGGTTCAAAGAAAGAAATTCCAGCTTCTCTTCTCATTTTTCCCTCGCGATTATCCGTGACACGGAAATATCGATGTACGTGCGAGACCTGCGTAAACTGCGATAATGGCTCTCTCTCTCGGGAGGATATTGGTTCTTCGAAATGGAGCCAAGTCCAACGGCTGTAGAGCTGAGCAGCTAACTTTTAAAATCAATTTTTCGTCCCCCTTCCCTCTGGCTGTACAAATGTTTGCGGGACAAGCACGAGGATTTTCCTGTTTTCCGGAGGGTGCACACACAAACTCGGCGCATACTGCGTACATTCTTTCACGAATGTTTTTGTAAAAAAAAAAAATAAAAAATAAAAATAAAAAAAATTATCGTATCGATTTTTCCAAATTTAACGCATCAACACCTTCTATCAAGGAGAAATTCTAACCGTACAATATAACAACGTCGCCGCTTCCTTTTTCGAGCCAAACTGTTACACCACGTGCCGTTCGGCCACGTGGTTACGACACACCTAATCGTTCGCACACAACCTCTTTTTTTTCCAGACAAGGCCGTTGTCCGACTGTTACATGCCAGGTGGAAGCGCGAACGCGGAAAAAACGCCGATTGGCAAACAGATGTACGTAAAAAAAAGCACATCCACGTGTTATCGCAGCTCCTTGGTTATGATGATTGATACTAGAAGAAGAAGGAAAGGAAAAAAAAAAACTGCAAGTGGTTTGAAAAGTGGTTGCCTTGTAAACGCGCTATTTTTAACTCGCTGCGAGAAACAAAAAATTAATGAGAAATACATGGGTAAATTTGCATGTTGCACTATGTTTTTAATAAATTCACGGAGCAAAAAAGCACAGTGTGTACAGCTGAACGTCAAGAGCGAGTATGTCGTGTAATTATTGTTATTGTTATGTATCTTGTTGCACCAATATGTTACGAAATAAATAATTATTATTTTCTTATGATTTTTTTTTCCCCCTTATTTATCATTCAATACATGAGCATCAGTACAAGAACATGATTTTACTTCAATTAACATGAGTTACTTTTCGTTTATGAAAACTGAGTTCTTGAAGCACAAATTCCATAAGAAAAGTCATACGTCACAACAGGCACTAAAATACAGTCCCAAATCTCAAGTAGGTATCGCCTTATATCCGTTCGTGGTGCGTGTATACAATTTTACGTGTCACGGTGACCAGGAAGTTGGAAATTTTTACCTCCTCATACAAATCGATAAATAAATGAAGGAAGTATCTAAAAAATAATATACGTGACAATAACATGGTATACACTACACAACTATCTCAGCTGTCAAAAAAAAGAGCACAGGAACTAAAAACAAAACTCACGTCAGATTGCACTTGACTAAAAAAAAAAAAAGGGGGGTGGGTGATCAAAGAACAGCGACTCGAGCGATAAAGCATGAGAGAGAGAGTAGAGCCATACCAACAGCCAAGTGAACAAAGATATTGTAGAGGTGAACACGTGCACGCGTGTACTTATGGATATATAAAAAAAAGGGGGGTGGGTGGGTGCAGCAGAGAGTACGAAGGTACAGATTGAAGTAACAAAGTGTACATGGACGACATGTTATACACTGCAACGAGAGAAGAGAGCGCTTCAAAGGGGGGAAACGAAGCACCGGGACTTCCCCCTTTCGTCATACTACGTGTGTATACAACTTCACGCGCCGTTGCCTCCACCGCTGCAGTCACCGTGCATATATATATATACACACCCACCGTGTCTGGGACGCGGCTAACTGAAAATGGGTCGAGACGTCTGCTGCGGCTAAGTGCAGCGAAGGCTCGCGAGAGACGATGACTCGCCACTGTACGTTATAATAGGTACTGAGTATACATATATATACGCGGCCAGACCGAACTTCAACGCTTATCGGTCGCGTCCCTGCTTCTTCTTATTTTGGTACTTTCATTAAACTTCGCAGAGTAAGTACGGCGCGTACTCCCCTGAAAAACGCGTCTTTAGCGTCGCCGCCTCCCACTTGAATCCGGGATCATTCGGAGACGAAAAAGGATAATATCATTCATTCGGGAGACATCTGTTGCAACGCCTCGTTCCTGATGAATTAAAAAAAATTCAGACGAGCAGCGATTCAAAGGGCCAATTATTCCCCAAGGGAGGTATGGAGGGGACCCACGATAAACGTCAAGGTGTATTTAATTGTGCGGGTGCGATTTCGAAGTTTGCGGCTTACGACCGAGCGGAGAAGAAAAACGAAGATTATCGAATCCACATCTGGAAGGATCCATGCGTCTTTGGGCAAAAAAGTTCACCCTCCTTTATTGTATTTCAGCACGTAGATGCTATATACGTATATTTTTAATACTCCCTCTCTCGCTCGCTCCTCTTTTCATTCCAAAATCCGCATAATTGTAACTTTCCCACTCTCTCTCTCTCTCCCTCTGTCCCTTTCGTTGTCCATCGCGTGCTTGCGCACATAAATACATACATGTATATAATATATTATACGCTCCCCAACGCTTCTCACAAGAAACTCGAGGCGCAAGCAACAAAATGCACATCTTATGCGCGCGTCTGGTTTCTCTGTACTCCGGTCCGCGACGCCGCCGACCGACCGGATTTCTACGGTGAACGGGACACCCTTCCCTTTCTGCCACCCTCCCCCCCCCAATTTTTAGCTCGTGAATCGCACAAGTGCGCGCTTGGCTTCGACGCCGGGCGTTCGGGTACGCGATACGAACTCTCGAAAGTAAAACAAAAAAAAAAATGAAGAAGTGATTCGGAAACTGTGTATACGGTACATCACGTGCCGATAGTATACGTTGTTCATCTCAAGAAGCGCCGAGCAAAGAGTCAAGCGTCAAAGTTCAATTTGTCCGGCAGCAGCATCAGCGACGCACTTGACCTGCATGGAAGATAGATGCCGGCCGGCCGGCAATCGCTAGACCAAGTTGTTCCGCTGTTGGTGTAATGTGTACTGTATACGTATAGTAGGAGCCACGTGGGCACCGAGTTGCCGCGCGCACATCCGGCGATAAAGTTTCTAATCGGCTTTAGTTTGTGTATACCCCACGCAACCGTACACACATACGGGAGTCTGACGTGCTTGCTTCCTTTCTTTATTCGCTCTTTTTTTCTCCCTCTCTCTTTTTTTAGCCGCCACATTACAGTGATGATGGTGTTATTTCGGTAACAGCGAGTAATACATTCTGATAACAAAGTTCCGTTGAAGCTTTTTCCTTTGAAGCTCAATCGTTGCTTTTTAAAAAATGTATTTTATACGTGAATGGAGATAATAATTGCAGTTCATTGTACAATCATTTTAATACAAAGTGATATGGGCTTGCTTCGATGATCATTTATGTAGGATTTAAAAAATTTTTTCAACATGCCGATGATCCGTTGAAAAATCAAATGGTTTAATGAGCACCTTCCAACGTGCACGTGACACACCGAAAACCGTAGTTGGCTTATAATCGCGTCGACAGGTTTGGAAAAAATTTCAGAGCCCCGTGTTGTGCGAAAGTTGGCTCGTGTGTCTACACTCAAACGGACATTTGCGTTGGGTAGCCAAGATCTCCGATATTTGCAAACATAACAGAGCTCGGGAGAGAAAGAAAAAAATAGAACAGACGAGGGTTTGAGGGGGGGGGGGGATCGGATGAGATTCCGAGAGAAAGAGCTTAGAAATCGTTCGCCCCACTGCTTCATGGACGCGTACGTGCATGAGGACCAAGAGAGGTGGGCGTTAGTGTAGCTCAATTGATTTCTTTTTTTTTTTTTTTTTTTTTTCTTTTTTCTATACTACCGATATCGAACGCACACGCCATACAACAGTTACGTAAGCAACTCTATTTTCGCTAACATTTCTCTATCATCGTTTCCTCAAAAATAAAATTATTTTGAAAGATCTCCAAAGCTATATCAGGAGGTAAATAATACAAGTAAAATATAAAAAATTAATCGTCCCCCTTGCCTATTGAATTCGTTGGCTGTGAGGCGAGTATTTGGCGGGAGAAAGAGAGAGAGATAGAGAGATAGAGAGAAAAAAAGGGGGAATCTCCCAGTGCGCAAATTTCAAGAATGTTGAGACAAGGAAGGTAGACATCAGCGCACGAGGAAGTGGGCCATGCAGGAGCCGAAGCCACGCGAAATCGGCAAAGAGACGATGGGTCACATATATATATATATATATACGTGTACAACGCGACAGAGGAGGGAGTAAAAGAAGAAGCTGGCGAGTATAATGGAGGAGGGAGAAAGGAGCGAAGAGCACGGCTCGGAGAAGAGAAATGCGTGGGAACAACCGAAGCACGCGGTGATGGCGACTCGGCTCAACTGGTCCGCGAAATAACGTTGCGTTACGAAAGAGGAGCCGCTCGCGTCATATAGGGACGCTGATCTAATTTCCGCGTCTAGTATTTTTTTCTCCCATTTCTTTTTCGTAAAAATATCGGTTGAAAACAACTCCCGTTAAATCCTCTGTAAAGTGCAACCTGCGACATAAATAAAAATGGTGAAACGTGGAATGCACAATCCCCAAGATTTTTTGCTTGATCCATCGCTAAACGGTCATAGAAGCATCCTACTGAGAAAAAAAAAATTATTGTTCGTTTCTTTCTTAAAGCATCAAAGCGATGCGTAAACAAGCCAAGTCCATACCCGATTCTCCGGGGGCAGCATACTTTGCGACTTTGAGCTCGAAACAATATAGTGTCAAACATATCAGGAACGTCGGGACGATCTTGTGGACTCTGATGCAAACGATAAGCAGAAGAAAAAGAAAAAAAATTAAAGGGGGGGAGGATAAAGACGGCGCTTCTTTCTCTACAATTGATTGGGAATTAATATTTAAATTAATGCGAATGGAGCCGCTCCCCCTTTTTTTGTATTTGCATTTAATTTTTTACCCCTCGAGGAAAAGGATGAGAAAAAAAAAAAAAACCCGGACGGTTCTAGAGTTTGTCTCTTATTAAAAGCGAATTTATGCGAAATGTCTCGTGCACCTTTCAAAAGGTAAATACAGAACCGTTGAAGAGTTGTTTCAATTATTAAATAAAGATTAATAATGAGAAGAAAAAAAAAAAAAAAAAAAAAAACTAATAAAAACCGAGGATTGTTGATTTCGCGAGATTGAACGACAGACAATATATGCATCTCCATAATTTATAATTTACCGATTACATGACCAATTTAGTGAGTGCCATTATGTTTACAGAAACACCTAATGATGTTTTCACCACACGTGTTTAAAAAAAATCAATACAACCTATGCAACGATGAATCGGGGCCATTATATGACTAAATGATTACCGTTAACAATAACGACTGCGTGAAAACAACATTTTATGTATTCATGTATACACAGCAGGTTGTGGAAAAATTTCACAGCCTAATATTAGGTTTCTGCTATCTCGTCAGACCTCAGCTTGTACACGTGATACGGAAGGACGACACCGGAATCGATACGAAACGTTCAGCTGTTGTTATTTTGCGCAAAACACAGTAAAGCCGCCGAGGCGACGATGTGTCAAAAAAGACGGATGTTTACCGTTTCCCCCAGTAGCAAGTGTACACGTTAGATTAACAGACGTAACGAATTCGACGAGTTTAATTGGCGTTGATGACGTTGCGCCCCGCGCCCGAGTCTCGTTAAGACGCATATACTCGTTTTCTTTGCCCTCTGCGCACAACAGATGGATAAACGAGCAAAAAAATTTTTTCAAGGCAATCGTAGGCGGCGCGGTTTTACACGCGGATGTACAACAAGTTGTCTATCCCGGTAGGTGTATACACATAATGAGCTCATATACGTGTAAATTTGTTGTACCACTGTTGTGCAGGGCTGAAAAACTCGGGTCTTAATTAATCTCGAGTTGAAAGCAATGGACAAAAAAAACGGCACATGTATGAGTCGAGATAGCGTTATTTTCTCTCTGTACTCTTTTTACCCGTGGGCCCAACTATTGCGGTAAACTTTATAATTGCATGAAATTTCCGATCCATCGAGGCATGCGTAGTTTTTCGCATAGTATATATTATACGTACGCAGCTTGTGATAAAGGCTCGGTAATGAGGACTAAAATGACGACTTGTCCTGAGGCTCGTCGAACCAACGGATTACCTTTTATCCGTACCGTCACGGTGAAATTTCTAAAATCTTTCTCCCCGTGTACTTACCTCGCAAGGCAACATCAACGGTACAACCATCATGTGCTTGTACGTCTCTCATCTTTTTACAAGTATACGGAGCGATAACGAACATTCCCCCTCCCCCCAACACGTAAGTCCCAATGGTGCATCATCGTATACAAGCTATTGGCTCCGTGCATGAAGTTGGAGAAGAGGGCTGGTGCTGGCTGTCACTTTAACACGGAGTTTTATGGAAACGGGGGTATGGTGTCGCCGGTGGCTGCCACGCGGGTACTATTTGCTTCCATAAGATTTAACGTGGGTTGGGAGGGGGGTATGAAATGAGGGCAGCACGGGTGTATGCACGGAGCCAATACAGAGAGTACGTTCATGTTGCAAACGTGTATGGATATATATACGCGCAGCCGACTTTTTTCCCCACATGCGTCGGCGAAACGAGCGCCAGACACCGCCTTCGATCTATCAAAGTGCGCACCACACACATACACATAATCATGACATCAGACACAAACAAACAAATAAGCGAGCATACAAGCAACGGCCCTGACGTCCGGTTTTTCCCATCCCTCCCTTCCAAGTTTCTGCAGCAGGGTACATACATACATACATATATATTACATACCTACGCACATTATTATGTACCACTCCGCGGCTCTCGCAAAGTCATGAATGGCCGAGCGCGCGTATATATACCTCTACCCACGCGCTTTCCCTGGGCGTCACGTGACCACCCCCTGCCTCTTGATGCTCCTATACACACACTTGTACAGCTCTTTCATTCGCGACGGACTCCACTTTGTACGCGTATATATGCGATGCACAAGGTACATACATACCCTACTACTATATATGTATATACATCTACGTGTACGCCGGGGAAGTCACGTGCGCCTACGCAAACTGCGAGTTATATACAACGGACCGAGAGAGTGTGCGACTTGCGAATATTCGCGCGGGTATAGGCATATACGTTTGTAATGTGCACTTAGCATGTGGATGGAAGCGTATAACTACATAAAAAAAAAAAAAAATATATATA
>NW_019384291.1:4469226-4535981 GCF_000648655.2 Copidosoma floridanum | reverse complement strand
TCGACGGTGATTGACGATCAAAAAAAAAAAAAAAAAAAAAAAAAAAGGGGGAAGGGGTGTTTATTATTCATCATACCCGAGGACCATTTGGACGTAATTTCTGATACGTGCAATGTACGTGTTTGTGTGTCCGAATGACGAGCAACGTTCATCATCGTCCACAAGTACTTATAGGTCCTGCGTGCGGAATGTCTCCTCAGTTCGCTTCGCGGAGCTGCGGCAGGTGACAAATTTTTCGTATAGATTCACCGCCACACCCCACAATCCTAGGCTCCGAAAGAGCTTTTTTTTTATTCTTGTTTCCAGGCATTCCACGACTCGGATGACGAATTTTTCGTCAACCGAGACGCCAAAAGCTTGCCAGATGAAAATCGTACACCGACTACTACTCTTTCAATCTCATGAAAGTCACGTCCAGAGTATTGGTGGACAGATGGTTATCCACCACCTCGCAGGGTAAAATCCATGCATCGACTATACTTAAGAGGGGGTCAGGGAGAAAGGGGCTAAAAAAGAGGGAGAAGTAAAAATAGACCGACCTTTGATAATTTCTCGCCCTCGTTGAGCGGTAGCAGGTGCCTGAGAGACTGGAAGCCGGCGTTGATGCTCTGCATGCGCCTGCGCTCGTTGCTGTTGGCTATCTCCCGCCGCATCCGTTTCTCCTGTTCTATGTGATTTGGTGCCGTAGGTCCCGTAGACGAGGACGAGGTCGTACCAGCCTCGGCAGAACTGGCAGCCGCGGCGGTGCCGCCAATCGGGTCCGACGTGTTACCGTTCCCATTGTTGCTGTGGTGATTGTGATGGTTACTGTTGTTGCTGGACGATCGGCTGCTCTTGTGCTGTTTACCGGTGGTCGTCGTCATCGCGCTTGCCGATGAGCCCAAAGACGCGCCGTTGCTGGCCGCTGGTTCCGCTGTTACTTGAAAGTTGTTGACCACGAGGCCGATTATCGACGGCTTCTGCTCGATCTCCTCGGCAAACTCCCCGATCGGCAGACCGCTGCACTCCTCGACTGTCTCGCCGCTGCTGAAACAAACGACGAATCGAGCGCTGTAATACATATCTCCAAAAGTTGTTTCACGGGTTGACAATCAATGGGATTGCCCTAGAAAATACCGTACCACCATGATGGGCAGGGTGTTTTGGTGAATTTCCCATCACCTCAAAACAAAAAAATCTCCTGCTGAAAGGGGAAACAAAAAATTCATACGATGCTCTTTGCTTCGTCACTTCAGCTGTGTTGTTATTAAACGCTGTACGAGTAGCAAGGAGGAGGGGATAAAAGTACACCTGTGCCGGGGTTGGAAAGGCTCTCGATTAAATGCAATGACGAGCAGGAGGCGAAAAGAGTGGTACACTTCAAAGCAATTTCCCGGTGTCCAATAAAAGCCAATTTTTGCGGTACAGGAACGAACGAGTGGTGTGGCCGCCGCGTCGTAGCAGCTCGGTGTGCCGAAAATTAATCGCGCTTCGGGGCGCCCCACGCTATTTCCCGTCCTCTTCCCACGCCTTTTTCGTCGCAGATCAAAGTTCGGCGCGAGAGAGAGTGCAATCAGAGCCGCGACAAAGCCACTGCGGCATTTCCTCCCAACCCTCCCATATTTGTCCATAATACTTGCCGACATCTTTCAATTTTTTCGTATACGTATACATACGTACAGGGAGAACCACCCTATTTTTCTTCAGTACCTTCCTCTCACTCACTCTCTCTCTCTTTCAATTTTTTTCTTTTTCGTCTCTGTTTCGTCGATGTTTCGTATTACACTTCCGTGTTTATTTGATTTATGGACTGGTACACGGCTGCCTTTCCCGAGCTGAGCTGCTTTTAAGGAAATTGAAAAAGTCGACGAAGGAAAAGGACGAAAGGGGTTTTCTTCCCTCCCTCCGAGGATTCTCGAGGAGGGTATAGGTATTATTATACGTGTACACAAGTCAGATGTGTAAGGTATATATATATTATATGCAGCAGAGAGGAAATTTATAATAGCGGGTGAGTCATTTTTTATATACGACCAAGTTGCAGTTACGAGACTCATGTAAATGTATCTTGCTTCTCATGAAAAAAAATTTGCGTGAAAAAAAGGCAGTAATTTTCACCCATAGAACGGTAAAAGTGATTTTTATAAGAGTAACTTTGGTGTTTTTCTCATAATATATTCGGATACATCGGCTTCACCGATACATTTTTCAAAAATTACTCTGCATCCAATCTCCAATCATCCGATCTCGCACGACATAATCTTGCAAACGATGAAGGCTCTGACTTGTAAGTAAGTCAACTTAATTAGGGTGATGTCCAACCCGAGCCGTAATTGTATATTTATTTTTTTGCGCGTATCTCAACAAGTTATATAACTGACCATGTGTTAAAAAAACCCCAAAATGAATAAAAAAGAAAGAAAGAGAGAAACAAACAGTGAGCCAAGAAAAAAGTACTGTATGTACTGCGGAGAGCAGGGATCAAAGAAAACAAAGAAAATAGTGGTAAGGGGGTGGAAGGAAGAGAGGAAATGAAGGCGTGGTAAAGAAAAAAAAAAAAAAAAAGCAGCCCGGATGAAGTAGCTTAGTGTAGTTGTGTACGGTCGACTAACTTGTTTTTGTGGTGAAATCGATTATTCAGAGCTTGCGAGAGCCAGCCCGTTTCGGACTATAAAAGTTTTTCTACAATCCTTTTTTAGGAGGTCATGGGAGGTGAATACGTGCGTACGAGAGTGGCGGAAGGAAAATTATGCTTCGGGAACGATTACAATACATCCTAATGGCGAGAGTGCAAATATTGAATCTACGAATGATTTTTCAATTGATTTGTACAGGAGACATAGAGAAAGAACTGCTCTTCGCATCGGAAAAAAAAGTTATGCTACACGCGTATACGAATATAAATTACAAAAAAAAAAAAAGGAAAAAAAAAAGGAAAAAAAAAGGAAAAATCAACTTGTTAGTCGCGTGACGTTCACCCCAGCACTAGTTTCAAAACTAGCCCCCTCGCGCGGGCACGTCAACCACCACCAGCTGATTTATCGACGAAATGAGCACTTCCAATAGACACGCTCCCACGGGCAGCGGCAACCGCAGCATCACCACCTAAATACGGTCATCCTCCCGCGCATACATTAGCGCCTGTATAGCAACGTGACGCGCCGATGAAATTTACGATCTGCCAGCTGGATAATTTTCAACGCTTTGCACGGGAAATCGGATTAAGCGCCCCGCGAGCCCACAGTGGTTTTTTTTCCCCCTTCCTTTTCTTTTTCCGCGAGCTGCTGGTTTCCACATTTCGGGCAACGGGGACAAGAGTGTTCATGTCACACTCGAACAGACGATTTATTATGATTACTTTTTTGTTTTTTTGTCCATACCACCAGTAAAATAAACTCAGTTCGCCGGATGATCCGCTGATGCGAGCAAGGGGACAAGAGTCGCGCTCTAATACGACGGCTATTACGTTGAACACGCGGCTTTTCACACCGAGCTTACGTTTGTATACACTGAGCATTTTTCAGCAGGGGATCTTTTTTAAATCCCTGTACAAGATTTACCTTTCTTTTGTACGCATTTTTTTTTTTTTTTTTTTTTTTGTACACGTTCGTGTGAAATAATTTCGTGATTCTGCGTCACCGATAATTGAGCTCGTGACGCGATTAGTTGTCAGTTTCGGGAGGAAGGTACCCACTTTATGCCCGTTTATCTGTTACCAAAAAAAGAAGTTTCTTATCATTGCACCATAGGGTGGACTAGTATCAGTATTTCCAAAGAAACTACGACTTTGTTCTTCTTCGTTATCTGCCCGTTTACAGATTACCACTTAAGAGGATGCCACAATACTTGCCTAAATAAGCGTTGAATGCGATTTTCACCCTAACGATTATGTTGCACTTTTCCCCCTAGAAATTACGAGAGAAATTATGAACAATGTCATATTTCCACAGAAGGTATATAATTATATATAGAAGACATTATATTCGGCGGATGCTCTATTTACCCCCTTCATATAAAACAATTTACTGTTCGAGGACAACGGGAATACACTGAAAATTTGCCAATGTTTCGCGGCAGGTAATTTTTATCATGCACGTACTAAAAAAAATGTTTTATAAGTTCTAACTATAGTTTCTCGGTAAAGAAAATTTATAGTTTCTCCGTGAAGAAAACTGTCAAGAAACACCCCTTGGGTGGGTGTCCCTACTTATGGATTAATTACATCCCTACTACTGCCAGTCGCTACTTTATATACACAATAAATTCTCCACAGTTGCAGTCGTCACTTTGCCATTGTAACTTGGTACGGCTAACGTCAAAACCAAACATTTGTGCATCTTGGATCGATGTAAACATAAATACACGCTGGCCCCGAAGCAGTAGACCGCGTATTTGTCGCAACGCCGTTTTGGGCCCACCATCACCACGTACGTCAAGTTCGCACCATCGCGCCTCTTTTTCCCACACACGTGCAAGTTTAGCGCGGCTATCGAGCATTAATGCAACGTGTGGCAGAAGAAAGAACTTTGCGCGCGAGGGCCCTTCCGGGCTGTCAGTCGATCGAGCCCAAGGCGGGATGCCCGTACGCGAGAGAGAGAGATAGAGGAACGGCCCCCGAGCGCTTTTCCCACGCGAACCTGTGCCTAACAACATCATCCACACGTACGCGAGGATTTTTCTTTTTTTTTTTTAATTATACCAAGAGAAAAATTAAAAATAAACAAATAAACAGAAGTAGCTACGTGGCGGGTGGTTGAAAAGCCACGCTGACAAAAGAGATACACCGATACGTCCAACGAGGGATGGTGCTGACGTACGATTACTCGAGCGCCTGACAATTATTATGAAAAAGAGAACGCGGTGTATGATTGCAATCGTTTCGATGGTCAACGAGATGATTTTTTTTACTTCGAAACAAAAAAAAAAATTACGTTCACGAGAGGAAAAAATAGCTTTTGAAAAAAAAAAAAAAAAAAACGATGTTTTTTCGCGACAGGGTTAATCAAGCTCGATCGGCTCGACAATGAATGTTTTAACATAATAGAGATTTTTAACTAGTGACAGCGCTGAAGATATACCCCTTGGACATTATTTATTCATATTGAATATGAAATAATACTGCGACGGTGAACTTACGAAGGGAAAAAAAAAAAATCCGTATTATAAGCAGAGCGGTAAACTGCGTCGTGGCGAGTTTAATGCTAAAATCGATGCCACGTCGTCGTCGTAGGGTCAGTCAGCCGTGCGTCGTTTAGGAATCAGCTGTTGCAGCTATAGGTATCGCTGCCACCACCGCCATGAGTCGGTCGATTGCCAACGCCAACGACAGCAAACGTGTGGGGTAATATGTGGGGATGGAAAATAAGTATGTGTGTCGAAACAGTATGTTATTATTATTATTATTATTATTATTATTTACACATGACAATACTCCAAACGACGTAGTAGTACGACTGTATTATGCATAAGATAATGGAATAGCACGTGGTGGACTCATCGTGTTTTTCGATTAAAATTGATAAATTGTATTAAAAAGTACTTAATTGGTCGTAATGACAAGATCGTCGTTTCGAGAACAACGTCATTTTTGGGGTTATACTTTTGTAAATCGTTGTTAAAAAAAAACTTAGGTACATGGTTTTTTTTTCCATCACCGATATATTGTATTGAAGAGAAGATAAACGAGCAAAACAGTTCCGAGAATAGTATGGGCAGTATAACGGCGTGGGAACTAGTATTAATTTGTGCGGATCTTGAAAATGCGACAAGTGGAAAAAAAAAAGTTGATGTCGATGGAGAAAAATGCCCAAAGTTAAAAATAGTCACCGAAGGCGCTCGACGGACGATAAATAGGCTAATTGATTCGAGCTTTATGTTGCGTGCAGTGCAGTCGTCGGGCGCCGCCGCGTCGTGTCCGAGAGCTTGCAACAACGCCAGCTGCCCGGCTAAGTCCAATGCCAAGAATTTCACCGGCCAAAGACGCCGACGACACGACAACAACGAAACACCAGCTTGACCGCGCGCACACATCCATCCGTCTCTTTGGCTGCACTGCTTTTTACTCATTTATTTTTGCCGCAGCGACTATTTTCGCGCACATGCGACGCCAAAGATGAATATAACGGGGGACACGAGAAGAATAAAACACCAACACAAAGTGTCGTCGTCTTGTGCGTAAAGTGGCAGCAGCTCGACAGTGGCGCACAGATGCGACGACGTCGATGATTGCGCCTCGGGGTTAACGGTCCCTCGGCTCGTGCTCTGCTCCACTTTTATTTTGCATCCCAACATTAATTTATTCGCGATTCACACTGGCTTCCCATTCTCCCGAGCTATTACATACTTTTTCGGCGTAACGGTAATGAGTTTTCGGCGTGAGTTAACCGAGTGTTGTAAAAAAGACACTAAGAATAAATTTTTAAGTATTTTACTGCCGTTGGAGCCCAAGTACTCAAAATAATTATTGAAACTTATGCATCGATGATGACGATATTGTTACGGCCATTCGTATAAGTCACGGGAACGCACCTCGCGATCGATCGTTTTTATCATCCAAGTTTTGGCAAAAACGTAGATCAGATACAGCGTTCGTACGATCAAACCACCCCAATCTCCCATCATTTTCCAATTTGAATAAATATCTCGGGAAGAAGAAAAATAAACGATGGAGCGGGGAGATCGTGGGTTGTACGAGTCTTATGAGCTTGGCCGACGACGACAATGGCCGAGGAGTATAAGTTGGAGCGTTTAAAGCCACCGGACCGTGAAATTATTGGAGCTTAAACACTGTATTTGAATACGAATGGGACAAGAGTGCACACCGGGGCCGAGGAGAAATCGAAGATTGGAAGATACGAGAGGGACGAGGAGTTTTTTTATGTTTTTGCAATTTTATATTTTTCCAAACGCGATAATTCACGGGTTGCCGTGCCAGCGGTTTAACGACGACCACGTATACTTGTATACGATAATCAAGTTGTGCGTCCCAAATACTCGCCGTGATTTTTTTTTTTTTTTTTTTAAGATTTACGAATTAAATTATTTGATTAGAAATTTGATATAGGTTTGGGCACATCACTTGTTTGTTCAAAGAGAAGAAGTGATTTTGAACAGTTAGTGAGTCGATTATTTCTGTTAGGTTACAATTTTTATCGATAGTAGAAAGTATGGGGTTAACGTGCTGGTGATGAATGAGATGATGAAGAAGAAAAGTAACAAACAAGCATCGATTTTTTTGCTTCAACTGCAATAATAAATTTGAGATAAAATAAGGAATAATCTGATACTATCAGTAAGTCTTAGATGCATCTATGTTATTCAACTTCAGAGACGGTGCTGACATCGTTAGTAACTATACAGTCACGCCACAAGTGCAAGGACCTTTTTTGATTTCAAATCTATATCCACATTAAGAACCAATGGCACGAAAAAAAAGAAAACAATTTTCCCTGCAAGCCTCGCTTTCCTGATAACCTTGCACTTTACGAGGGCCCAAGTATTTATAATGCACCTCCATACCATTTGCTCGGGCATCTTTCTCCAATTTTTCCACGCCCAATAACAATGTGGGCAACAACACCTTTGCACGCAGCCTTGGAAGTTCTGGAGCAAAACACACACAGAGAGAGAGAGAGAGAGAGAGAGACCGAGGACAAGAACAGACTCTTTTTTTCCTTTCTCTCCTTTTTCACACTCCATTCGAGCGTGTACATTAATTTATCCCCCGTACACATACCGGCTCGAGCTGTATTACTTGTACGCGCTTCAAGTGCTGCTGTACATAATATCTACCTACACATACAAAGTACCTCGCAAAGTATACCGTGTACTTATACACACGGGCACGAGTTCTCTCTTAAGTGGAAGAAAAAAAAAAAAAAAAAAAAAAAATGGTAAAGCGAACAGCAGCTGGTGGTTTGTTGTGGTGCACGGCTTGAAAATAATATTATAACGACGACAGCCCAGCTATGGGATCTGGAATCTGAAATAAAGTTGTACTGGTGAAATGCGAGCCGGTTTTTGTGATACGCTGCCGCGGGGGGGTATAGGTGTTGCGATTTTTATTTATTTTTTGATCGTTCATCCATCGGTGGACAATTTCGATTTCGTAGTCAATGCCATTGGGTATAAATTATTATAAATCAAATTGTGTAATTGCTCGTAAGGATCGCCAGTCGTCTTTATAAAAAATTAAAATTAAAAGAAAAAAGAAGATGAAAAATCAGGACAATCCCCTCTTTTTTCCCTTTAGACTCGTGCACCCAACTAATGTGCAATTCAACGTTCTTGCCCAAGTAGGTACATTACACCTCGCATTACACACGTATGAAGCGGGTACGCGTGCATTCATTCATTTAGTCATCTATTGTCATTCACTTGATATACTATGATGCCCCTATCTCGTGCCCTACGAGAGAAGGTCACCGGTTTACTTGGTTGTTCGTTCATCGACGCGTCAGTGATTCATCACATACTGCAGCTGTTTCTGTTGCTGCGTGCGTTTTATCATCGCCATGCGTTATCATAGAGGCAAGCTCGCAAGCTTGGACGATTGTGTGGGTCATATGTGCAGGTAGCGAGCAATTGTTTTCGATTTTAGTCATACTTCGTGATGCAGGCAATGATTTTTTTCTTGTTTCCCCCCCCCCATAATTTCAGTTCTGTCATCATCAAAACTTTTTTCATTTTTTCTTCCTCGGAATACTTATTTCAAGAGTAGCGGTTACGTAACATTATTTTTGGCGTTGGTATACTAAAACTGCGCAATATTGCGCATACTTTTGATGTGGAAAAAGAAAAAAAAAAGTTGTAAAAATACTCATGATTTTTTTATTGCTTTTCTATCGATTTCTCACGAGGCACGTAAATAATAAAAAAACACATTCACTGATGGGAGGAACAAAAAAAGTCTACTGCAGCAAAATCAAAACATTGAAAAATAAAATACGTTCCATAAAATGTCAAAGCTGCAACTGCGCGATAAAATAATTGATCGGCCACAGGCATATATATTACGTACATATAACATACACGAGCGAGTTCGTCGCGTCGACTCGACCCACTTCGTCATCGGTGGCACGGCTGGCAAATACACGTACAAGAAGCCAATATACCAATACCCACACACCACACGTGACAGTTTAGCGACACATGGAGCTAGTTTCCATGTAGGTATTATTATCATACAACTGGAGACGACAGCCCACACATACCACCACACCAGCACCATCATCCTCGATAGGCCTGCATGGACTGTCCACTTTGACGTCATTGTGTGCATATACATGTACCTACATAATAAAAAGTGTTGCACGCGATAAGTATGTGTGTCCCACGTACATATAGGAAGACAATTCCAGCGTGACGTCACCCCATTTGAAATAACACGGAGTGACGTCAAGCTGGAATTGTCTTCCTCTCATGACTCTATACAGCAAGTGTACACGTAATAACTTCTTCTCCCACGTTAATTTATATATAATAAGAGAGCCGAGCCAGTTATTACAGTGCAGCCTCTTTTCCTGCGCGCCGGACGACAGCATCAGAATTCAGAGTAGGACCTAATAATATACCCTTCACGGAGAGTGGACGTACGCGGTCGTGTGCGGCTACCCGTATACACCAGGCTAAGAGAGCACGTGAGGCGACGCTATAACCAACCAACGACTATGGATCAGATCAGCTGGTGCGCGGCGGACGGACGGACCCTCGGCTTTATAATCGTTTGCTCTTTCTCTCTTCCGAGCCACATTGCGCTGCAGTGACGTCAGTCCGATCGACTCCTCTTCCTTCCTTCCTTCCTCCCCCTCGCCCCCTTCCCGAGGCTCTTGTGTTGTTTTTTTGTCAGTTCTCTCTCTCTCTCTCTCTCTCTCTCTCTCTCTCTCTCTCTCTCTCTCTCTCCTACAGGTGCATGAAGCGGCTGCATCCTTTCTCGCGTATTTCCACCTGGTGAGCTTTCGGATGTTTTTGTTTTTCGACTCAGCTGGACCGAGGTTTATAAAACAATGGCGAGTCCGCGCACTTACATTTTATGGTAAAAACGTGTGTTTATTGTTACGTGGTGATGTATACATTATAAAGAAAAAATCAGTTTTAACCATACGTTATTTATTTCTAATCAGGGCACACCCATGCTGTATACTCCGTACAAAAACAAGCTACTCCGGACAAGCTTTGGCGCAAACAGTATAATATGTTATAACAGGGAACACCGTAAGCACGATATGTAATACAGGGCAAAGTAACTAAAAAACAACGAGGGGGAGGCGGGCTAGAGTAGGTTAGCAGAGGAGTATGGGCAAACCCACCCCCCTGGAACAGCACCTGAACCACAAGGGAGAGCGTCGACTGCCCTGTAATTAGCCTCTAAAAGTGTACACACTGTATAAGAGCGGGGGCCCACTACCGATGGAGAGGTAACTATATATTTGGTCTCTCTTTTGTGGAATTCTCGGAAAGGGCCGCGAAATTTCCTCACCCGGCGACAAAAAAATACGTGAAAAGTGTTTTAGTACAAAGCCTTGATGCAAGAATAACAACGCCCCTAACGTACTCGTGATGAGAGAAAACAGGGGCGAAGTAGGTCGCTGACCACGCGCATACGTGTGAAGAAATCCACAAAAAATATATCCATGACATTACGAGTAAAACAAGTCCGTCTAAAAAAAATATTTTTTTTTTTTTTCATTAAAATTGGGGGATGTTTTTTATGGATTTCCTCATGTGTACCCTTTTCCTTCTGACGTTTCATTTCCCTTTGCCGCAGCAACAAACGGCCCACGGTCAACATTAATTCGACCCTCCCGGCGTGTAATTACATCCACGGTCTTGATGATGCCGCTGGTACCCTTAATGACCCTTTCCCAGCTATTTCGAAAATGAGTTTCTTTGCTCGTTCGAAAGTTATACCTTTGCCGTAACGGTTCGTTGACTTTTCGTACGATGGTCGATAATAATGAGACCAGCCCCAGCCTTTTTTTGGACAAGAGTATATTTCCACGTCGCCTCACGGGTACTATGCGACGACAGTTCTGCGTAAAATTACCATTTTCTCCTCGCGTCTCTCTTACGACGTCACTGCCGGTCACCGGATGTAATTACATTCTCTCGGGCCCCTCTATACCCCCCGGAGCTCACGTGCACACGAGAGGGAAAGAAGAAGCTGTCTTTTGTGGCTATACGAATTGGCCGTTTTGGCGAGTCCGGGCTGGTTGGACGGAAGCGTCTCCCCTGTGGGTGTTACACGTGTATACGCACGAGTACGACCCTAGATGATGAGAAGCGCACGAGCGAGTAATTCAAAAGTCAAATGACTCGTTTTCAGCTGGTGGTCACCCTTTTTTGTTTATCGCTTTTATACACCTCGAACTCACAAGCGTACTTTCGATCCATAACATCGCGATTTAATCGTATACACGAGAACACGCCCTTATCTTTTTTTTAAAAAGTTAATTCGTGTTTACTCGATAATGCTTTGGTATCTGTAAAGTGCATGTTTGTATCTTATAGTTTATAACACCTCGCATATGTTATGCACAGGCGTGGATGGCAAAGCGGACGAAAGTAGGGGTAAAAGAAGAAACCCGAACGACAGAGTTACACGCGATTCGATTTGGGTCAAGTTCGCGGTGTTGTTGAAAAAACAAAAAATTATTTGAATAAAATAAGAAAAATAAAAGCAGTATGGAAAATTTTCAATCAGCCGAGGAATTTTTTTTTCCAATCAGATATGTATTTGAGAGTCATGTAAATTCAACTCTATAAATAAACCGGTCAAGCTAATTGGATTGACTAATGAAGATAACAACCGCGTAACTTGCATGGATCACGGCATTCTCTGGCATACAAATAACACTCACGCGAGAGACTTTGAATCATAGAAGGAAAAAAAATTACCTGAAAAAAAAAAAAAAAAAAAAAAATGAAAACTCGGGAAACTCTACAGCGGCATTGAGGCGTATTTTCATCATTGAGTCGAGATAAATCCAAAAGAATGCACTGATAAAAAAAAAAAAAAAAGCTCGAGCTCGAGGGGAAGGGAACAAAAAAAAGAGACGTTATCTAACGCTGGTACACGACAGCGTAGCTGCACGAAGAGCATCTATTATTATAATTACGCGCACAGCGTCAAAGAATTTCTTTTGTGCGGTGTAAAATACTTAGCCAGTCTCTCTTTTCATGTTTTTCTTTTTCCTCTGTTCATGTTCATCCAGCTTGAATGGAAAAAAAAAAGAAAAAAAAAATGTTGCACACGCGTAAGTATGCGGTGTAAAAGCGTAAATTAACGATTGCACAGTTACACAAGGTTACTTTGCTAATACGCAGAACATGATAGATTGTAATAAAAGGACAGTGCTTGGTATAACATATATCCACTTGGACACCCAAAAAATTATTTCGAAAAAAAAAACATTGTATTTTGTTAATCTCTTTTGCGTCAAAGAAACTACGCTAAATTAGTGACACATATATTATCCCCCCATTATCGACCTCGACACACACACACACACACACACAAAACCTCCATTATATGCACAGCTAAGGTACTCGAGAGAGTACTCGTCCATCTATCCAACCCACGCGGGCCTACGTGCATAAACATCTATACTCCAGATAGGTCGAGATAGAATCGAGGCGCCCGTGTAGTATAATAGATAGTTTCACCTTCGCGCGCCCCAGCATTTGGCCGTAGGTAAAAATATATATAATAATACAAGAGGGGGCGTGTGTGTGTAGGTGTGCGCACGGCAAGAGAACGAGAGATTGGCTCGTGCCGCGGCTCTGAGTCACCATCAACAACAGCTGATGCCAGGCGCCACTCAGCTGGTTGTTACCGGTGCGCCGCCATCGCCGGCTGTGCGATTGTAAGCACATACGAGACTGCACACTCTTGGTTCTCTCTTTTTTGAAGAGCGCCAACTTGGATTGGTGCCTCTGTTTTGCCTCTTGCTGGGGCATTATATAAACGACTCTCCTTTGCCTCCATCGCGAGTTTTTGTTTGTTTTTGTTTATTTTTATTTAATTTTGATTTTTTTTTCTCTCTCTCACCAACTCCGATTATAATAAAAAAGAAATATGGTAAAAGTTACAGGGAGCATTCATGGTCTAAAAAATTATTTAATTTTAATCTCGCGTTCAATCACACTTGCGCTGGACCACGTGGATTAATAACCAACTTGCGTCTTGATTTATTGCTAGATATAGTCCTACGGCTTGTTGCATATAGCTGGATTTCCATAAAAAAAAATTAAAAAAAAAAAAACACAGTAGACTTGCGCAAAACTAAAGTTAGAAGATCTTTTTTATAAACCGTTTATTACTCGACGTGAATTGACTTGTAACGTGTGATAGAAAATTTTCAGAAAATCAAAAATTGCGTTTGAAATTGCCACATTATTTTGGTACTACGAAAATTTTAGCTCTTAATAAGCAATCCAATAAACCTCGCAATAAACATTTCGTCTGATGTATCCATTCTACCTAAGTCTTTTTTTTCTAAAATAATTGGTCACAAGGAGAAGAGGCGAAGAGAAAAAAAAACTATCGTAGAATCAACACAGGGTGGCAAATGCGACATGATATATATATATATATTTATATATATATATATTTCACGGCCTCTTTCGTGCATTTATTATTACTACCAAGGACATAAATATGTAATACACATAGAGCTTTCGAAGACGCACACGTGCAAACCCCGTGCAGTCTGTTTACATTTATATGAGCCCCCATGTATCAACGCGTACGGGGGTGGTGCATATGCACGCATGCACGATTTACATGAAGGGCCGGGTTTAGGAAGCCTCGGTGTGTTGGGCCAACGTGTGCGTATAAAATATATATATAGGTACGCACGCGTAAACATACGGGACTGGCTAGCGAGCAAGCAGTGACTTCATTTTAGTGTCCCCTTCATGGGTGGGTACAAGCATATATTATATACATAAGGTGGCCAGGGAGGACGATTATTGCGCCGACAAGCTTTGTCAGTCGCTGCTGCAGCCGCTATATACATATACTTATTTACATGTTGCGCCTCCGCTCAGCATGTGTGTGTGTGTGTGTGTGTGTGTGTGTACCTATACTTTTACGGTGTGCAGAGCTTATACACGCGCATAACGTCGAAATTCGATAAAGTGCCAGCGTGTATATGGATAGGAAGGAAAGCAGGCACGGGGGTTGACTCCGAAAGGGGGAAAGAGTAAAAGAGGGGGAAATATAGAGAAACGGAGGGTCGCTGTTCTATTGGTGGCTGCTTTGTATCGGCTTTAGGTAGTTTTTTTTTTTTCCCTCAGACTTTGAGGACAATTTACTTCTTGCAAAGTGTCGGTAACGTGATTAAATATTTATTGCAATATTGTTGAATTACTGCCAACTGTGTGCATGTACTGTATATCGGAGCACGTGAAAGGTCGCTCATCGGTAAACTAATGCCCTTTCCACACTATATGGAAGGAGAAATTGTTCGGGGGATTTATACTCCCCCTCCCCCTTCGACAGCAACACAACTGTACTCGATTGTATCTAGGTTTACTTACAAGCTATACAATTTCTCGGAAATAAAAGAGAAAAAAAAAAAAATACCAAACTCATTGTTTACGCATGCGGCTCGTGAATATCTAATCGTTACATAAGCGAGAGAGAAAGAGGGGGGAGGGGGGTATGCACCTTTTATGTATATTTTCGTTGGTTATACGTTCAATAACGCGAACGCTGGGTTCTAATTTTCGTGCATGGGAAAATATTCGTGCACGGCCTGAGCATCGAAGCCAGTGATTGTTATCATTATTTTCGGCCCACGTAAATTTTCTCCAACCCATGGGAAAATTGGTGTTGCGGTTTATTTCATTTTTTTTTCACCACACGAAAGTTGAACCACATAATGTGTTGATCAAATTCATACATAGGGACGATGCTGGTGGATCCAAGACGGAACCTAAAATGTTTAAAAATAACACGCATCCTTGAAAGTATGGCGCGAAGCTATTACCGAGCATATTTATATACATACATGTATACACCAAAAGTAAACCCAGCCGGCACGAAAACGGCCCATGCAATCATGAAAAAAAAAAAAAAAGTACGGTGCAGCAACACAACGGAAAGAAGTGCCAGGGGAGAAAAACGAGGGGGCGGAAAAACAGAAACCCTAATATGTATTCAAGCTCCTCGAGCACCGGGGGAGGGAAAAAAAAAGAAGAGGGACAGCGCAAGACGAGAACCAGAGCAGCCGCAGCCGCGAGTTTTCTCTCTCCCTTGCACCCCCTCCCCCTCCTCTTTTTCGTCCGAACGTCTGGCTGTCACGTGGCCGGCGAGCTGGAACAACCAGATTCCGAAAAGCGACTCTCGTTTGCTGTACCACTGGCGGAAAAGGGAGAAGAAAATCCTTTTTGCTTACGAGAAGGGGGAAACGAGGACGACGACGGAAGAGTTTTGCGTGTAGGAAGCAAAAAGTGACGGGAAAGGGATGAAATGTATACACAGGAGGAAGGGAGGGTGGTGGCGGAGCCGCGAGATGATTTTATGGCACGCGGATGAAAGTTTTTCGACAAAAAAAAAAGCACCTACTTGGGATTACTCGCACGATGCTGCTGTTTTCTTCAACCAATAAAATATAAAAAGTACCAACTAACGTTCCAACTCTTTAGAAATTACGTTGCAAAAGCTTTTCGCTCATACAAATGCATAATCTATTTTTAAACTGACGCTATGCTTTACAAGTCAACTGTCTTTCAAAATTTCAACGATTTGCGCGAACTGAAAAAAATGTTTTCCAATGTAAAATTAGTAACTCAAGAGTACGCACACGAGAGTATAGCTCGATAGGATTGAGTGAGTATTCAACGATTTGATTTAGATTCCAACTTCGTATTTGTTAATTCTATCCAACACGAAACTGTTACACGCGTGCTAAACGACGAATTAATTAAAAAAATAATGTCATCGGTTACTTTTGTCAATACACAAATAAAGAGATAAAAATGGATAAAAAGACGAGGGAGGCTAAACTTACGGAGGGTGGGAAAAGAAAAGAAAAAAAAAGGACGAAAAGAGGAGTGCAGTAGACAGATGGTATATAACGGGATTGGCCGTTCGGCCGGAAAGGTCTGGAAAATGCCGCATTTACGCTGTGGCCGATGACTTCAACGTTTGCTCCCTCCTTTTCTGCGTCAAATCGCTTCGGAGCTCATTTTTTCCTCGATTTTTTCCGTCTCTGTGTCCTCGACGCGCAGCAACTCTTACCCTCGATTTGACGGGACAAGCTTATCGCCCTCCCATAAGGAATTTTCCACTTTTCGTGGCTCTTGTACGCGGGGACTTATTTTTAACGACGACAGAGAGCTGGAAAGCTCTACGCGGTGGTGGTGGTAGTGAGAGCTCGTGCAACGAAAAATTCGATGTTGATTCGATAATGCCGATGAATCGTTCTCGTTGGGGTTTGAATTACACACTTTTTGCTGTACTTTTATCATTGATCTAAAATTGTATTATCTCCTCGATTCAACAAAATACGTATTTTACGTATCGTATGGATGATTATAGATTATTTTGGAATTTCGCTGAGTCCTTCGGTGCGCAGAATAAAAAAAACTATAAAATCCTTTGAAAAAACAAAAAGGTCGATCGAAACAATCGTATAACTTGGAGCTCGACTTGGAGTCGCCACCAACGAAGTAAAAGTTTAGAAAAGTAAAGTGGTAAACGAAAAACTTGATGAAATCAAAGCGCCACATCGGCTCAGCCATCACCAAACTCGAAAGTTTAAAACCCCTAGCAGTAAGCAGACAGAACAAGAGCAAAAAAAAAAAAAAACAACAAAAGGAGCAGCAACGTCGTTAGAGTGGAAATTTGGCGCAGACGACGCGAGTGGCCTGCTGCGATTATATTTAGCGCGGCCGAGTCTATAAAACTGCAGAGAGAGCCTGTCTGGCCAGAGATGACGTAACAGGAAAATGCTTGGCGCCGTCATACGCGGCTGCTGCTGTAACTTTTCTCCTTTTCTTTTTTTTTTCGTCTGTCTTTCCTTCACCCCGAGATGTGCGCGATACTAGGTATTTATTCTTACCCGAGGCACGCGAGACTGGCACGTACACCAACACTTGTGTGCATGTGAGTTTATTTTTCATCCGAAAGCTCTCGGTCACTCATCGTCGATCATGAGCTCGAGGGTGAGCTTAATTTTTTATTTTTCAAGATGAGCGGGTGAAGACAAGATGATTCGTGCAAAACGTACGTGATGACTTTTCATTGCATTGTGCGGAAATTTTTTTATTTTTAATGGAGTGTTTCATACATTTATTTGAATTTTATCATCTCTCTTGTAACTTTTTGATAAAGCAAACGAACGATTTAGTGTTTTGTTTTTTTGTACTAAAAAATTTATATTAATAATTTGAATGATCAATTAATTTTAAAAATAAAATAAAAAATTTTTGTTACAACTCGTTTGATCTTTGGTCGCGGTCTTTAATGGTTAAATCGAATTTCTCAGTATAGTCAAAAAAAACTTAAATACACAAAATTCAATCAAGACAATCGGCATTAAATTACTGTCAAATCAGTTTTAGACAAACAAACCTCGTGACATCCGTCCAAGCTAAACCAATCCAATCTCGAGTGAAGAAGCTTTATTGTCAATCTTTTATAAAAAAAAAAAAAAATTTAGTGAGTAAGAACCGGTTCAACGTTCACGAACCGCTGAAAAGTATATGCACACGGCGAGAGAGAGAGACAGAAAAAGTATACATATGCAAGTACGCGCTGTTTTCGCAAATTTTTTTCCACTCCTAAAGTTCGCGAACACTGAGGAAAAAAAAAATAAAATAAAAAAATAAACATACGTGCACAGGTAAAAGTAGACATGACAAACGACTAAGTGCTTACTACAATACCTGTGCAGTACAATATAATATACAAGTATAATAGGTACAAAAGCACGAGAGATTTGAGGACTCGACGACGAGGCTTTATATGTATACATGTATACGTATGGAGGGCGATGTCAAGGATCTGAATGGCTCTCGTGGTACACACATACGGCCCTGAACCCCAAGCCATCAGGCAAATCCCAAGGCTTTGTCCGATGGTTGTAAGGCGTAGTAAAGGAGGCTCCGAAGCTCGGAGAGAAAGAGGGAAGTGAGAGAACAGAAGGGCAGAACGAGGAAGGAGAGACGATACGTGTACCCCCTCCCCCAACCAACCACCCACGCACGCGCACTAGAAGTGAAGGATGTCTGGTGTATAAATATGTCTGCGTCTGTCGGCGGCGAACGTGGCTTGGCTGTTGGCGGGTTTTCTCCTCCTCGGCGTGCAATGTATATACGTATTACAAACGCATCACGTGGATCGCTTTTTCTCGGAGGATTTAATTTATCTTTGCCTGCAGTTGCGTATCGTATTAAATAAAAATCGCCATAGATTATGATCACACTTTCTTTCCATGATGCGTTTTTTTGGACAGACTCGTATAGTCTTGAGAGATTTTCGTGACCTCGAAAGGTAAACAATTACCGTCTTCTCTGCATGGAAAAAAACATCCGGAGCTTCATGATTTGCTTTCTGGAATTGTTACAAGTTAAGCAACAGCAGGTCATATACCTCCACACGAATATTCGCACATTTTCCGAGTTATTTAGTTTTTTACTTCCTCGAAATGTCGGTAATCCCACGAGTAACAAAAGAATACCTTATGCTTTTGAAATTTGGAAAAAGCGGGGAAAAAAAATTACGGGCCAGCACGCAACCAAGCAAAGCGCGCAGCAGCGAGCAAAACATCCGAAATCAAAGAGATGAGCTTTCCAAGCTTCGAGCTGCACCGTGTACATTTTGTACGTACGGGTTTCTGCACCGAAGACAATAACAATAGCACGATGTAAGTGTATACATATATATATATATATATGACAACAGCAGCAGCATCGTGCATTCCTCGCCGTCTCGGTCGTTTCTGTCCTCTGGCTGCGAAATTCGTGACCGTTACCTTGCTCCCCTCGTCGCCTTTCACTTTCTCCGTCAGGATGTTCTCGCTCTCCTCTCTCTCGCTCTCTTTGGCCTCTGCATGTGCGCACAACGTATATAGTTTGTTCGGCAATGATGTTGAAAAAAAAATCTTCATATGAGGAAAAAAATAAAAAAATCCCAGATCCTTTGACACTCGCGGTCACCCAAATGGGCACCAATCGTTCCGGTCCAATGGCAAGAAGACGATGGCGAAGCCCAGGCAGGTGGTACACGTAACAACCTTTTTTTTTTCTTGCCTGCGATCGCACTCGTACGCGAAACAAAGAATCGAAAGCGAGGCGCGGGCGATCCACTTCTCTTCCTATGGATTTTGCACACTGTTGTTTGTGGACGCCTCGGGAGCAAATAATAGATGCTGACCTGGAAACCACCCGCGCACCTTACGATGGCTCTTTATACCTATACTTATGTATTTACATGCAGCTACGTGTGCACGTACAAGCCGTTGTCGATTGATTTTTTTTTCCATCATCGCCTTCTTTGGGAAAACGTAGAGATTGACTGCTCTAGATCTTCTTAGTAAACGCCGAAAAATCGATGGAAAGCGAATCGGTGGCGAGCGACGAGAGTCGCGATTAAGCATAAATACGAAGAGATTTTTCAAGTACCTGTATCATCGGTGTTAAAATAAACGCGGTCAACGAGGTACGAGCAACAGAAGCCCGGCAACAACAACAACAACAACGAAAGTGCACGACCGGTGTTTTGGCATTTATGGTCAGTGACGTCAAGCTCAACGCAGCTTTCCAACGTGTATATATGGGCCCGTCATTCTATTTCTGCTGCTTCCTCCCCCCCCCCCCCCGGAGAAGAAGATGGTCATGTAGAGCGCGAGTGAGAGGTCGGTGGCTCTTTCGCAGGGCATTGTTGTCTGGCGCGCTGCACACACGCGAGAAGACACAACGAGAGTGTATAATATGCTGGAGGTGTGTGTGTGTGTGTGTGTGTGTGTGTACATGTGTCCGTGAGTTTGCTGACGAGGTGGATGATAAATCAGTAGGAGAAGAAGAAGAGGAGAGAATGCGGAGGAAGCTGCAACAGCGCCAAGTACGGATTCGCGAGAGGCTTTTTTTTCTCTCTTTCTCTTCAACTTCTCGTTCCTATACACATACAGCGAAGAGCGAACTGACATACTTTATTGACAATAGTTTTATCATGGCTCAGAGAAGGGGGAAGTACATTTAGAGATCACATTTTATTGTAGGTATCCATGTACAACACCCTGGAAGAGATCGAGCATTTTAATTTATGACAAAGGGATCACCGTATTGTAACAACCCTCTGCAATTGCCGAGTCCAAACTTATTCATCAACTCAATTAAAAAATTCACTTTCGTACATAAATGGCGTC
The DNA here is from genome assembly GCF_000648655.2 of Copidosoma floridanum. The sequence continues at coordinate 4,515,627 of NW_019384291.1, read as the reverse complement.
TGCAAGTATAGGCACATTGTATTTTTGCCAGAACACAATACGTATAGACAGAGCGGTCACATAATAGGTACACACGTAGGTATACGTATAAATAGGATTCGCGAAAGAGGGGAAGTACTTTGGCGAAGAAAAGGGAAGAGTTGAGGGAAAGGAGGAGGAGAAGAACGAGTGCACGGGGTTTTGAAGACTTCACGGATCGGTTCCCACCCTCGTCGTCGCCGGCGCGTTGTTGCTGCTCAGGGGCGCTTATTATCCTCATTGAGATTCGAAGAAACGGCTACTGCAGTCGCTCTCGACTATATACTACTTACCTATGCATGCACTCGAACAATAGTAGGTATATACATCTTATGTACGTCCGCATCGTCCAGTCGTATAGAGGAGTATGGTCACGTGTACTTGGGCACCTTAACCGCGGTGGTGCGCACTTGCAACGCTTTGATAGCTTTGCCCAATGAAAGGAGAGATATATCTCGTGACAGCCATTGACCATAAATGAAAAAAAAACCAACCCTTCAAATGTTAATCCAAAACTCGTGTGTTGATGCCGGATGCTTCCGAAGCTTTTGTATTGGATTTTGGCAACACACCGAATTACGTTATTAGTGAGTCATTTTGGTGGAGTTTACGCCAAATGGATTCATTCACTTACGTATACGGATACTCTTAAAATTATATTCTTCTACTCCACTCTTTTCGCTTTACTTTTACTTGCCGTCCGATCCGTTTTCTTTGTTCCAGGGTGCGTGTAATGAAGAAACGAGAGAGAGAGTCTACATTGCTGCCACTGATGCTCCGAGACGAATTTAATTACTTCATGTGTTTTATTTTACAGGGCTGCTGCTGCTGTCTTTCTCTCTCCTCGGGGCTTTTCAAAAGTCCCCCCGCGCACCGTGAGGCTCGAGGAAAACGATGATTTAATGAATTTCAGCGGCAGCCGTAAATAATAACGCGCAAGGCTTCCTCTTTTTTTTTGTTCATTTTTTACTCTTCCTTTTTTTTTCACTCGCACTGCAAGGCTGCAAAAGACGTGCATGATAATTTATTTGATCAAGTTTCCCTTCTCCCTTCCTTTTACTCTTTTCGTGTACCTGTACCGCATGTTGCTATTCTTTTTTTTTTTTTAATTACTTAGGGTGAGGTATTACTCGGAGTTGTCAGGTATGTTGATGATTTTTTTTTCCCCCTATTATTTTCAACATAATCACTTTATAAAGACAAAACTTAGCAGGTACGTGTGCACATCAGGCGTATTATTATGATTATCTGAAGAACCAGCAACAATAGAATTTTGATGCTCAATCAATAATTTTTCTTCTCAGCAGTTTTAATTAATTTTTGAGAAGAACACTTTCACTGTCTGTCGTTAGTTGTCGTAGAATATTGTCTGAAAACCTATGACTCGTGATTTTTTAAGATGTTGACCAAACGTGGGCACAAATCACGTTAGCTGCTGATAACAATACACAACAAAATTGTGTTATACATAAGAAATCATGTTAGAAATCAGTGATTCCCAGATATTTTAAATTACTTAATAAGTAGACCATGCAGTTGCAAAGAAAAAGTAAAAAATCTATGTACCCCAAATAGATTTCCTCCTCTTTTTTCATTAAATCAATGGCGTGAGAAACTATGTTTACAAAAAAATAATAAAATCAACACACTCCGAAAAGAAACAAATAATCATTATCATTTGAATAATTTTTTCACATACGATGATCGAAAGCAACAAGCAGAAAGAAAAACATAGCGTTTGATCGAAAGAGAAAAAAAAAGTCGCGTGCCAAATAGTACGCACAAGCAAATTGGACAAGTAAAAATCTTAGGGCCATTTGTAACGATGATAGCAGAGCACTTTTTTTATTCGCCCTCCATCTTTCCTTTCAGCAGAAGCGTCGCGCCACGCCATCATTCAAAATAGAGAGAAAAGTAGCGGGGGAAAATAAGTCACCTCCCGGGAATATGACGGCGAATAAAATGCACGGCAGAAGCATAGCGACGATGACACGCCACCACCGCCGAGAGCTATATTATCTTCCCCTCGACTTTGTTCGTTAGAAATAACTCGGCGCTACGAAAATTCACCGCAGCGAATTAAATGTTCGTTCACTAAAATACGGGGGGTGGGGGTAGTTTATTTTTGTTGGAATTAGGAGAAATTTTTCTTCTTTTTTTTTTCATAAATCACACACGACTTGTGCACTCTTTTTTCGACCGGTAATCATCATCGATTACACGGTGCGTCGCGACGTGTCGTGCGTGGTATGAGAATACGAGAAGTATTCGTCGAACCAATTTTCAAGTGTTTGTCACCTTTTTAAATATCTGTGAAAAAAAAAAAAGAAAGAAAAACCACACTATACAAAGCAGCAGGAGTAGATACATAGCGTCTCTTTTGAATTCTCTGCGGCGGTGCGTTAGGAGAAGAAGGAGGCGCCACACATATTCTGTACGGAAAACAGACGAAGAAATAAAAGGGGGTTAAACGAGGGAGAAAGAAGGGTGGCGCGGCATGCAAAGTAGGCATCGCCGGGCGAGTAGCCAACAGCGCTATTAAACAGCGGCTTATATTACCAAGTATCGTACAATAATAGAAGACGGACGGTGAGGAGGGACGCTGGCAGCGTTTTAGCGCCGATATCAAGCGCACGGCGCTATTATAACAATACACGCCGGCCGGAGGAGAAAACGGAATAGACACGGTCACCTGTGCGGTTGAACCACCTATCTCTCTCTCTCTCTCTCTCTCTGCCTCGCGAGAAAAAGACCCGATGCTGTTGTTCTCTTTTCATTCTTGTCGCCGCTGTATATATGTATGTACCTCTGTTGGGTACACATGGGCACCTCATGCAGGTGCAGCAGTGTATAGACGACGACGACGATTGAAGCTTCTTCCCTTTGTGCGCGATGCAGATAATATACAGGAGAGTTGCCACTTTTCCATTGTGTCCATACATACATATACGGGATAGGCTGGTAGGTAGGTTTTGTTACGTAAACTTCGATTGTGCGGAATATATATATACACATGTGCCGAGCTTGGATGATAATATAATTGATCCTTCTATAAGAATGGAGTTGGATATGTCAGACATTTATTTTAATTTTTTTCCTCAATATTTTTTAACAGAATAGGGGTGGGGGAGGTAACTGTAGCACCCATTAATAATAATTGGACACAGCGTAAGTGAAGGTGAAAAGAAAAAGATGGGAGAGCCAGAAAACGAACGTTTCATCGTCATGTAGAAACTGCGGCGCTACTACAACGCACGACAACGCACTTACGGCTCTATTATGCAAATGACATTCATTAATAAAAATAGTCGTGTCTTACTTAATTCATCCCTCATTTTTCCTCCCTCGCTTTTTTACCCTTCTTTCTATCATTTTTGCTCCACAACGGCACCCTCATTAAGCACACACGATTCGCATGGGACCGAATTTATGAAAAATTAATGCTTTCGTATTATCAAGTGACGATTCGAGCAAAGTAGTGGGGTAGTTATAAACGTGCTTACGAATAAACGTGGCAAGGGGACATAGTGGATATGTCATGCTAACACTAACTGTTAAATAACTGATTCAAAGTTGGAGAAAAAGATGCTGTTGTTTAAATTTTTTTTGAGATATATTTCATACAATTTATTTGCAAGTGGATACATATGTGCGTTATTCATACGTGGATAAAAAAAATATTACAACATTTAAACTAGACATTTCGAAACAATTAAATTTTTTTCTCTCTCAATGATAAAGTTTGATAACCGGTTTAATTGTGAACATGATTGTAATGCTGTTACTTGTTTACGATTTGTTATTTTTTAAATCTGTGATAAAAAATCGTATAGATAGCATGATTCTTTAATTGAAAACTGAAAATGTAATGACTCTTTATCAGTAAGAGAATTGACAACGTAATCAATTGTTTACAACGATATCTACGCAAATAGTACACTTCATTTATTATCTTTTTTTTCAAGTCTCCAAATCAAATTAACTTAAAAAGAAATCTTGAACAATAATTGAACTCTCGCAATCTTGTGCTGACAATAAAGTTAAACAATTTTTAAGTTTTAATTGATATGATGATGATGCAAGAACAAAGGATTGAAAGTGCAAGTTAACCGGACCATTTAGAAATTACTGCTTCTACTAAAGTCGACAAATACTTAAATGATACCAAAAAATGTAATTTCATACAAGATTAATATCAACACGCGTAAAAAATACATTGTACTTTAGCACTTACAGTAAGGTATGTGATAAAAAAAACTAGCAAACGCATCAGCAGTATACAGGCACGTAAAATGAGTATAGGTTTTTTATACTCGCGACGAGCCTTTTGCACTTGGACGGCCTCGTCTAGGAATGGACTTACGTCTCTCTCACTCTACCCACGCTCCCCTTTCTCCTTCCCGGTAATATTTTCCAATCTCGTTAATTCGACGTATATCGGTCGTCCGTCGGCGCTTAAGTGGTTTATGTTATAATATTCGCACGACGCGCTCCCTTTGAAGATAATATAAAAAAAAAAATAACAATACCCGGGCACCACCTTACTTTTTTGATCGAGAAACACGTGCCGAGTTATTTTATTTTCATTACGGTCTAGAGTACACTTTTATTTAAATATAAGACATTCAAACAAGCTGGTGAATTTTTTTTTCTTTTTTTTTCGTCTACTTACTCGACGCTTGCATTTTTTGCTAGTCCATACCAACGTCTGCTTTTTTTTTCGTTTTCGGGATTCGCTTTTACCACTGGTACTACACTTCAAGGTCGTAGAGTGCAAAGCGAGGTGCAAAGTACACACGAATATGCAAACTCTGGTTAATGCACCATTAATGGAGGAAACATACCGTGTGTGCATGAATGATGCCCTTTCGGAGAGATTTCTGGGCGAGAAGACAAGAGAATCTCAAGGGTGCAGGTATTAAAAGTTGATGATCATAATTATTGTTAAGGCGTGTTAGGCGTTGTTGTTGAAATTAACATTAGGGAGCTGCATGGACTTTGATAGTACTTAGCGTGCCTGCAATGTATTGTAAAGAGACAGAGAAAGGGTGTGAAGGACATTTTCTTAATTATTAATATTATCCATTTTGAGTATTGTTGTTCTTGAGATTACAAGCATTGAAAAAAAATAATAATATAGGTTTCTAAAAACGTATTATGAAACGAGTCTGCTTCTACAGTGGCGAAATTAAATATTTGTTTTAAGAGCTAAATAACAACCTATACAAATATACACGAGCGAAAAAAAAATTTAACTGGCCAGTACAAGATCACGCGGTGACGCATTAATGCGTGCGCGCACTTTTATCTCGGGAGACTGTACGTGCCGTACAAAGATACACGGACAATATATTACGCTCGGTGGTATTAAAACAAAATGCCACGTCTCATGTGGTTTAAAACGATTTTGAAAAACTTTTTTTTTCCTATATTTCATGCGTAAACAGGAAATGAGGCGTACTTATTAATTTTTATCAATCGAAATATTCAAAAACATAGTCTTACTTCAAGAGCTGTTTCCGAGTTTTAATGTACTGTAATTACATTGTTTTGATTTTTTGTATGATTATGCAATGGGCCTTATGACTGATGAAAGAAAAATAAATAGTATAACTCGAGTATAATGTAATAAATGTTTTTAATAATAGAACTGTCCTCTCTCCCGTTAATGGTTATGAAAAAAGTCATTATATTTTATTCCTTTTAAAAATTTTAATACAATCGACAAAATTTTTTGAGAAACATGATAATTAAGTTACTGTACATTGGAATTGTAAAAATTTATGAGACAAATATACATATATATTTTTTTTAAATAAAACGAGTTTCAAAAATATGCTTAAAAAATATTTGTGTATTTATTTACTTGTGTTTCACGTAATGTTTCAATGTATTAATCATGTAAATCTATGTACCCATACGCACGCTTATTATACGCTCACAAATACAAATATACAAGCACAAGAGTCTTATCATGTTGAGCAAAAAATTAGCCGAGGCCGCTCGCAACTGAGCACACAAAAAAAATTACAGCTCGTTATAAATTCGCGAAAAGTAAATACAGCAACCAAACAGTCAAGCATAGTCGAGCATAGAAAAGGAATTTTCGGTGCATTTTTTTTTTCTTTTAAGCAAATAGTCTGCTTGCGCTAAAAATAGGTCCCAAGAGAAAGAGGGAGAGTCTTGTTTGTATGCAACTTCGAACGATACGATTATTTTACGATACTCGCATAAGTTTGGAAAGTCAGCAGTGCCTAAATTTGTTGTGACACGGGGAGGCTACTTACTCCACTTTTCCTTTATATCTCTTTCTTTTTCGGCGTGTATGGAAAAAAAACATCTGTTTTTTCCTCGAGTGAAGAAAAAACGATGCTGGCACGAGACTTTGCACGACATTGTAACCAGCATATCGTTATCTCTGTCATGAATGACTTTTTATTTTTTACTATACGATGATGACGGTGCAGCGTGCGCGTATATCTACTATACTTTTAAAGCAGAGAAACACTCGACCGGACGTAACGAGAAATATAAATATTGATGCATCAACCTTCAGAGAAAAAAAAAAAAATGCGGTTTAGTCATAAAAGAAAAGAAAAAAAAATCCAAACTAGACAAGCGAGAATCGCGCGGGGTCGATTGCGCGACGATTTATCGCTCGACCAGCTGATACACGGCGAATCACGATAAAGATATACTGCCGATCAAACAGCTGTGCCACACAGCGCTCGACGCGATACGTGCATCGTATAAAGTTCGACAAGTTATGTTGTTTTTCGCTCGGTTTTTCGGCGATGAATGCGGATTGTTTGCTCAGCGATAATAATCGGGAACCAGCGTTTGTACTAGCAATGCATCCTGAAAGCCACTTTTTTCTTCAGTAAAATAAATGAATAGCATCCATGCACGCTTCAAGCGATGAAAAAATTTTCAGCATTTGAATGTTCAAAAATATCCTACTCTCTCCTCTAAACTCGAGCTTTTTTGTGTTACCGCTTGTACCTCCATTTTTATTTTACACTGCTATTCCGTCGATTTCTCGTCTGTTATTATTATCATTCTCCCGCAATGATACATGCGTACATTGACACATACGCGCCCCGAAGCTCTCGTATTTTCTGTTGCTTCTTCCTCTTGTTCTTCGAAGCCTTTGGCTTTGCACCTGTCTTTTATTTACATGTTCTATGAAATATAACCTTTTATTTAAAACAGATTTTATCACCAATGCGACCAAATCAATGACGTGACTGGCGATTTCGATAAAACGATAAGCAACGTGCTATTTTCTTATCAAAAGCGTGACTGTGTATCTCAGTCGAATTACTCACTCGTCATTCGTAATGAAAAATTCTCAGTGACGAGAAATCATTGTTATTGTACTTCATAGGTCACGCACGTAACGACACGGCATGTCACGTGTGTTCCCTCCATTCATCCATCCGCTTTGCTACGAATTATATTTTTAACACACAAAAGACCGTGTCGACAACGAGTTATTTTTCTTCTTCATGCCTGTACGTGCATTACTATGGATTTATTCTTCGTGTGACAGGAAAAAAAAAAAGTACTCGTTTTCCATTGCCACTGTGTGTACAGCAACGAGATACTTGCTGATATTTTTTTACCATCCTGTATACAGTTTATGTTATAAAATAAAATAATTTCCATACGAAAAAGTGCATATTTATGAATCCATACAGGTCATGAAAGTTTTGGGAAATGCAACGCAATTGTCAACACAATATACCTACTCCCCGTGTTTGTATACAATATTTGTTGACTTACTAATCATTTGAACGTGCGTGCAACTACACCCGTTAAATCAGGAGTGCAAAACCTTAAACAAAACGAAAAATTAAAACTACGCACAGAAAGAAAAAATATTCATCGATTTTTTGCTGCTCGAAAGGGAGAAAATAAAAAACAATGGAAGTGAGTAATGGTTAATTACGTTATGAACTCGGAGTTGAAAAAACTTAGCTTTACGACGATACGTATTATACCAGTGTTGGATATACACTGTACACTGTCGACACGTCATGGAGAGGTGCACACAATCTGCGCGAAGATTACAAAGCTCTTTATAGTCCAAGGGATGAGTATGGTGGAACAAAAAAAGAAAGAAAGGGCGCGTCCCTGCGAAAATTCGGACGATTAATTGTCGTGGTGCCAGGAAAAAAAGTTTTTCTCCCTCCTCCGTCACACACAGTATGTATATACCTGCACGTGGTGTGCGGCGCTGATCCTGAGATATTGATTCATAAATCAGACGTGCGCGAAGAATCGGAGGGAAAACCGCTAATGTGAAGTAGTCGTTGTTGTATAGTGTCTACGTCGTCGTCGTATGTGGTATATACAAGTGGCGGCTGAGCTGCTGAAATATTGTCCAGGTTGGATAGGTATCGACGAATAAATAATAACAATGCATATTTTCGATGCTGCCGATTTATTAGGTGTGCACGCGCTAAAAGAACGTAAATCGTTATATTTCTCTCATTCGACCGAAGACCTTGGCTGATTCAAAAATCACGCACTGAATGAAAGTTCAAGTTATGCACGTATACGCATAATGTATATGGGTAGATAACGCGAGCGAGTACTCTACATACGCGGGGAAACTACAAGTTGCAGCAGCTGAGTAGGTATAGCGCGGTGGAAGAAAAATATGGTAAACAAGTGAGTATATAGTGCGAAGCCAAGCGAGCGGGCGAAAAAAGAAACGGCGAGTGTCGGTGGTGGCGTCGTCGCTCCACAACCGCCAGTTATTTATAGCAGCCGATTATTGTGCAACAAACGTGCCTTTTACGTAACCACCTCACGTGTGTGTACAGTGTGCTCTCCTGTACTTTGTGTCAACGTAGCAGTTGTCGCCGTTGGGCTCGCCGTTGGGTTTGGTATATAGTTATCTAGATGCAAGTTTTTTTTTTTTTTTTTTCCATTACCGGTTTTTCAGTTTTGAACGGAAATTTTTCGGGAGTGATGAGTGTCTTGAAACTCTGAGAATTTTATGCGAACAAATATTTACCGATTTTGTAATTTTTTTTATTTTTTATTAATTTTTTCAATCAGTTTAAAAAAATTATTTTTCAATTTTATACTTCACACTTATTATTATTATGCATGCAGCTCCATTTTGCAAAATTTTACTTTGCAATGGAAAACGTTTTTTACACCACTCCCGTGTCCCCTCAGAATAATCGAGTACTAATAATTTTATAAAGCATGAGATTGTGTCGATAAAAATATTATTTTTCATCGAAAAATTATGTTGGCCCACTTGGATGGTAGTAAAAATCGGATTTTCAACCTCGTTTTAAGCAGTACTTGGTTAATTGTAAGCTTTTATATCTGTCGTGTTGCATGTCAGAAAAGTAAGTGTAAAAATTAGCACATAAGCAAAATAAATAAACATGTTGAGTTGAATCCATTTCGATCCATCACAAACATTTTGTTTGAGATTGCATGTATTTTTTACGATTTTAGACTGGAAAAAAAAGTGCTCATTCATACAAATATAAAATAAAAGTAAAAAAAATGTATATACCAATTCTATGAGAGTACCATCTCTCCCATCTCCGCTTTCAACTCACTTCTCCCACGTGCACGCAGATTGCGCGGGAGCGTGTTGCACGTATACGTATTCCGTACAAAGCTCCCGGTGCTGCTGCAGTAAGACGCGGGAACCCCAAGTTTTAAAAACAAAAAAAAAATGGAGGAGTACGAGAAGGGGGTGTGTAGTACGAGCAACGAAAAAGCGTGGAAAAAAAAACACGTGAAAGGAGGAGAAGGAGGAGGAGGAGGAAGGGCGCACGCAAAGCGCGAGAAAGACGCAGCAACAACATCGTGCCTTCGTATATATATATATATGTACCGTCAAGAGGATGAGAGCAGAGTATAAACAGAGGAAAGAGAACCTAGAGGGGATGGGTGGGCCCTCCCTTTACGAGCATGCACTCCCGTTCGCATCCATTATTATTTTTTCTTCTTCCTTCCCTTTGCGCATCACACGCTACCCAGACCCCCTAAATACGCACGCGCGTGTAGAGGACTCGCTCTAAAAAAAGATTGCAGAGACTATACGCTCCCTCTTTCCTTTTTCCCTCCCCCCTCCCCTGCTTTTGATCGTGTTTTGTATTTTGGTACTTACGGGACAGAGGAACAAAGGAGCGAGATGATGGTGGCGGTCGAGCTGAAATTTGACAGTCGCCTTCATCGTCCCCTTCGCGCGCGTTCGTATATTATTACACCTATATGCATGGGACTTGCGGGGAAATATTTTCGGCGCGTCATTAGGGCGCTGCGATGCTTTTATTCAAATTAGAAAAACTGCGGTTTGCTTTCCCGCGGTGGTGGGTGAGTGGATCAGCATTGCTAATTTCGGCTACGACGTTGAGAGAGACAAAGAGTGAGAGGGAGTGGCTTAATTTAGCCTTTCGTCAGGTTAAATTGAGCAGTTTTTAGGGTTCAAGGATTTTTTTTTTCTTCTTCTTCTTCATCTCAAGTATTACGGGACGCGCCATAATATTAGAAGCTCTTTTTCTTTTTTTTCTTTTTTCCTTTTGTCAAGCCCACATAGTCGTCGTGGTGCTTTCTCTGCTACTCGACCGTGATACTAAAGGGCAATGTCCCAGTACTCGCTCACTTTTTTCTTTTATTCACCTTCGCCATATTTTCAATTGGGTAATAAACACGTTAATTTGTACTGAAAAAGTTATTTTTTGGTGTCTGAATAACTACCCTATTTATGTTTTAAAAATTTGTATTGAAAAAATCAGCCAAATGATGGACTATTGGGACATCGACCTTGTGTTAAGCATTTTTTATGCATCCAAACAATTTAAAGTATCGACAGACTCATCAATAAACACACGCGATTACAGATGGCACCAATTTTCAAGACTGTTATTAATTGTTTGTTTTTCCTTGTCACAAAAGCGCCACAAGCAAGAAAGTTTAGTTTAATTGATGGTGAGTGTGGTTGTGGGTCCTGTTATTATTTGTGCTGGTATATGATGGAGAGGTAAGATAAATCACATCTTCGTTGGTCGTAGAATTTTTCTGTGTCGAGGTTATTGTCAAACTCTTGTCGTCGTCGACAGTTTAGCTAATGCAAGTAATCAATTTCATATATTATATGATAACCATAAAATTGATCGTATTATAAACGTAAAAAAACTAGCAAGTTTTATTACATGCTTTTTCTTTGTAAACGGACAACTTTTCAATAGACAAATTATTTCACCCCAATTATTTTACGCCATTCTTAACTAAAAACAAAAAATGTACATTGAATCCAAGGATCAACAAAACCAATACATAACGTAGAATTGGACTTGGCTCGTTAAGACAAATAACGTACATTAATTTGTCGAAAGCGTTTAGTAATCCTCCGCATGAATACGAAAAATATGCTTATTTAGACGTGGTCGCAGTAATTAATTAAATTCCTCTGAAGAATGGCGAACTAAAGAAAATAGACTCATGGAAAGGATGAAAAAAATGTGCGCGTGTTTTGGTACGACAAATAAATAATAAAATCTCTTTCCTTCCAAGCAGAGAAAAGGGATGAGGGTGATGCGTCCTTGAAGAGGTAAGCGACCCGAAGCAAAAATAATAGCCCCATCATAGAGGGATCGTAAATCCATGGGCATACTATGCACCACAGCTGTGTACCGTCGGAATGGCACTTCAGTACACCGACGGAGAACGAGACCCCCCCCCCCGCACGCACTGTTTCTAAAATAGCTGGCGGGAAAACACGTCCTCCCTCTCGCTCCGCTAATAAAGGACCGAAAGTCTGCAAAGGCGACACGCGAAAATAATCATCCCAGCTTTTTCTCATTAGCCTATTTTTCGTAATGCAGGCGCTTTGGGCTACTGCGCGATCAACACCACCACCGAGGTCTGCGACGGTGCTTCTGAATTTACTGACGAAGGGATGAAACATTTTCGCGCCTGGGTTTGTTCTCCCCCCCCCCTGACTTTTTTTGTTCTTCACTAGTGTGATTTGACGATGCAAGTATATAAATATTTCGCAGCTTTAATCATCGTATTCTTATCTGGTTTAGATAATTGAGATATAATAATTTAAAAACAATAAACATTGTAAATCGCATCGAAGAGATAAGCGCTGCTTGAACTGTTGTGCTTTTTTTATTTTTCTCTCCTCTTTTTGTTACTGTTTATTAAAAGCGTAACCAAACGAGTTTACTAAGCGTAACAAGCTACGTGTAAACGAATAACTTTTTTTTTCTTAAGACAACGACAAAATGATTTGTTCTCCCAATTCCTTCTTCTCCGCCTAATAATTGCACGTAGTGCACGAATACGAGATGATGCCGGTCGAACGACTAATCAATAATCCATACGCATAAATAATGAATTTACGTCAATTTAGAGCTTACATCTTAAGTTTACAATATGACGTGTACGAGGAAAACAAACAGCTGAGCTCACGCGAGAACTATCTCTGGTGAAAAAAAAAAAAAAAAAAAAAAAAAAAAAAAAAAAAAACATTTCTCGAATCTCGTGACCTTCGCTATACTGCTGTTGTATGTAGTTCAGAAAAGAAAACATTGGGGCCGATTGTTTTGTTTATATTTTTAGTTTAACGAAGGGGACACAGTATCGTGCTTCGATGTCCAAGTCACGTGGAAAAAGAGTGTTTCCCTCATAAAGAGTTCGATGGTCGAATTTTTAGAGTTTTGTTTAACTACGAATAGGAAATTGTCAACTAAATAATATATGTAGTTGTCGCATAGATGCGATTCAAGTTTTTTTATAATAATTTAATAACATTTTGAAGGAAAAGATGAACTTTCTTCATATTCAGAATCCCATCAGGGCCCTGATCAAACGTTAGAATCGTATACGAATTGATATTGAATAACCGACGCATTGTGGTTGTCAACTTGCAAATAATTCATGACAATATTGTACGTGTACGAAGAACCACGATGATTGACACAACACATGACATGTATTATTGCACCATTTTTGGAGTACTTGAAGTAGTTGTTCATAATTTTATGTATTCGCTTTTCGAGTCGCTTTTTGTCTGGTATGAAAAATTGAGGGGATAAAAACGACGTACAAAAAATATTTTCATCTTTCGCCACTTGATGCGTATAACTTATGTGTAGTGTAGTCCCGTGAAATATTCATTACATATTCTGAAATGTTCCTACATCCCTGGAGGCATGTGAAAGATTTTTGTCTCGATAGGTGCCTCCCAAAAAATTCCATTTACATTTTAGGGAATTTTCAACCAAAATTTTTTGTGGATTTACTCGTATATTGTATCATGTGGAAAAAAAATGGTACGCTGAGGAAATCAAGGAGGAAGTATAAACGTAAAAAAAAAGAAAGTACAGAAATGTTGTTAAAAATAAATCATTCACTGTAATAACGGTATGTATTTAAAAATAAAAAGCTTTGAATTAAGCTACTGAAACACTCACCTTATGTTACACACATGTACACGTAAAAAAGAAAATGCTACTAAATATAATATGATACTCGGCTGAGAGAGCCGCAGACGTGCCAGAGACCAAGGCCGTTGTTTTGCAAATCTCGTCTCTGACGCGTCATACTTACTGACACACAACACTCCCACGCACGAGCGCGGCGGTACAAACTCTCTCGCGTCTCGCCGGCCGGTTTGTCTTACGATGGAACTGTTCACACACATTGGCTTTGAGGCCGATTGCATTTATTACTCATACAGTTCAACATCGTCAGCAGCTACGAGAGAGCAGAGTACTTACGCTACAGTGCATGCAATTGACAAATACTTTACAAAACGTTAGAAGAGAGAGAGAGAGAGAGAGAGAGAGAGAAATGAAAAAAACCAAAAGGTGACTGGTGGGATGCACGCGAAACAAAAAATCAATAATTCGCTGTTGCATCCGACTCATGACGGGCATGCATTATAGCATGGCAGTGCGCAAACTGTGCAGCGAAACAAAAAACAAACGTTAAGAACGCCAACTCCGGAATTCGCCAGTCTTCTTTTCTGTTTGAGCGGAGCAAACGTTATGCGAGTACTCATAATACTTGGATGCAAATGCTTGGTCATCAAAACAAGCTTTTCGACTCGCTTCACAACTCTACTCGTGAATTTTAGCAAACAGCAAACAGTTTTAGCACTGCGTTAAAAATAAAAAAAAAATTTGGCAAGCAAACTAACCCGCAAAGGTCTGACTCCTGCTCCTCGGTCGTCTCGACGATTTCTTCAAGCAAATCACTGTTGCCGAACATAATCCTGTGGTAAACGCCGTCTTCCTGCACCTCGTACTCCAGTTCTCTGATACCGTTCTTTGGTAACACCACCATACAAATATTTCACGTTGAAACTTCAACAATAACAATAACAAAAACAGCGACCGTAGAAAGAAAGAAAAAAACCAAACAAAACAAAAAAAAAAAAAAAACACTAACAGCACTAAATGTCCCTGCTCCTTGAGAAACTGCACAAGCGTGTTACAAAAGTTGTCCGTCCACTATTATAAATATTATTAACACTTTCACCAAGGATCAGTCGATACTACCCATAACATATTTATTGCAATGGTATACGCACTCGCGCACATGTATGAAAATATATGCAAACACACAAACTCACAAATGTACTTTTATTAACGTATCACACACGCAGAGTACTGTTAAATGCTCAAAGTGTTCGATTGTCCATTCGTCCGGGTGTGTTTTGATTTTTGGTCTCTGTCGCCTCTGATGTTTCGTAATGGCGCGCGGTGCCGATGGCTCTCTTTGGCGGGAAACAGCTGAGGGAGCCCCCACGCCGCAGGTATATATGTATATATATAAATATGTATATATATATCCCCGGAGCTTAATGTATATAAGTGTGCGCACTGTATCCAGATACAACCGTGTTGTAGAGAGCGAGATGGGTGTACCAGATGTTGTATATCGGGTGGTCTGCCTACATGGAACGAGCCACGAGCGGCGGAGGGGAAAAGGGAGAAACTGTCTGTTCGCGGTGTATTACTCCGCCGCCGGTCGCAGGGCCGTCGTTATAGCTCGAAGGCGCCGCCAATGGGGGCCCCCCTTCGTTTTCTTTCTGCTCCGTTTGTTATTTCCTTTCCTGCACCTGTGCACACACCTCTCCTCTCTCGTCTTCTTTTGTGAATGGCTTCGAGCAAACAGTGAACGTACGACGACGACGACGACTCTTGTCTCCAAATCCAACGTGAGCTAAAACAGATACGTAGGAGGTTATGGTCGGCTTGGTTGGTGATCGTTGTCGAGGCGACACACAAAGTACACGCACACGTCACTATAATGTGTGTGCCGGTCAATGATCGACGACAATTAAAGACGTGTTTGTTGTTGTTGATAGTAGTCGTTGCTCGGGGCGATTGTTTCACCGACCAAGGCGGCCGTGAGCGAGCGTGAAAACTCGTAGATCGTTCCTCCGAGGCATGACTGACACGCGCAGCATGTCGGCAAACGGAGCGGCTCGTTGTTTTATTTCTTTTAAGCGTAGGTAAAACGATGTAGTTGTATATACACTTTGTAAGGGCAGCGAGATGTAAATGGTATAGTTATCTTGTATATGTGTACACCCCACCGGCGCTCCCAAGAGCGAAGAACACCGACAGCACACACTCACTGGCGCGCCCTAACACAACGTCTCTTCGAACGTGTTGTATATGTAGAGGCTTTTATTGGAGCACTGATAACTACATATAAGTATTTCCCTTTCAATTTATGTAAGAGTGTGCAATGATACTCGTTACGGTCGTTACTTTTCACGAGCAAGAGAGTTAGTTACACACTGCACGCACAGCTTGCAGTGTTTGCACAGTGCACACAACGTGGCCACGATGCAGGATGTATATATATAGACCACCGGGATCGTTCCACGAGTTGTCCCTCGCGCTCACGAAAAAACAAGTTCACTGGTTGGGTCACCTGATTCTCGTGATGCACGTTGTTGGGTTACGTATTACGTACATCTGTAAACAATAATAATCATACATTGGTTTACATCACTGCACTCGGCGTATATATTTAAATATAGGGGGAAGAAGGAAAAAAAAAAAAAAAGCACGCACTCGACTTTGCTCTTCCTTTTGAATGTAGATGTGACAACGACTCCGACCCAGAGATCTTACACCGTAATGATCATTACAGGTTATCGCACCTATCGGCTATCTTCGTCGCTTTATCAGCTGTGTCGACTGTATATGTATACATTTATTATACACCCACAATGTTACATCCATACATAGATATATACATATATATACGGGAGGGGTTGAAAAATCGGCGGCACTCGTTGACGCAACGAGTACGTCGATGCGTCACGTCGGAGCGTAGCTAGCTGACTGACCGGCCGCGCGCTCGTATTGCTCGTAAAGCCAGCGGCTGCCCATTGGTGGGGATGGGGATCATGGGGAGGAACATACAACAATCTATACATATATATGTACACTATATGGTGCAGCAGCAGTAGCACACACACGCAGCGCCCATGCCGTGTTGCAGCCGCAGCGTTTGTCGGTCTGTCGTCCATCTCTCTCGGTTTCGCGCGCGCCCTCGTCGCCGACAGATGCGCGCGCACCCTCAATGAAATACGCAAACGTAAATATGCACACGTAATACGCCGGGCCGGGGATTCCACGAATACTTATTCCGTACATTTTTTTTAACGATAAAGAATAGTAGGTTATGAATAATGATTACGGAGTATTAGTTTATCTATTTGTTTTAGTTAAAATAGGGTACGATTAGGTTTTTTTTTTCGTAAAAAGACTCGTTGTAAAGGTTTCTTCGAAACATCGCAAGGTACGCAACGTAACTCGCGTTTCGAGCCTTATAAAATTACCCATACTTTTAAGTGGTCTCATCCAAGAAATTATTGTTTTTGATTTGAATCAAGTATAAAATTTAAAAAAAATTCCATCTCTTCATAGATATTTCACTTTGTTTGTTGTTTTGTTGTTGTACTGTTACAGCAGGGTGGGGCACGATTATTGCACTGCATGAACCTCGCATTTGATCTATAAAACTGGAAAAAAAAAAAAAAAGAAAATGAAAACTGCAAAACAATTTCAACTCAAATCTCATTTTCCTTATTGGAATGCAAAAAATTGTATGGCAAGTTATACGTACTTAGCCCCGCGTGTTTTGATGTTTTCTCCAATAATCGGTAAGGCAGTTTTCGGCAAAATTCATGTACATATATATATATATATATATATATATATATATATCGATCCTTTTAGTCCTCAACATGAAAGCAAAGGGTGCGAATTTTAAATGTCATACGCAAAGACAAAACGAGCCCCATGCAGTTGTAAGGGTTGGCCCCAGCAGCTCAGTTTGATGTAACAAAGCAAAATTTTAGCGTGCTGTACCTATAGGTGTATGTATACGTACATAACGCCCCGCTGGTGTAGTATACAGTGAGCCGACAGACAGATAGTTGAAGATGGAGAGTATATTACGCGAGGAGACGCTGCTGACGTCATGCCAGCCCGCGGGTGGCGGCTTGGAACTCCATATTATACCCCACGAGTCCCATGACGTTCACCTGACTTCAGTATATAGGTATAATGCGTCAACGGTGTAACAGCTGCTGAAAACGACCGGCGTCCATGCTAGAGTCGGCATTGCAGGGACCAGCACACCGATTCTAGCGAACCAGTCGGCCAGCTGGCTAAAAGAGGTTACGCTTGCAGGGAAAAACTTCAACAACAACCCGCGGTACTTGTCTGGTAAACGCGCGGGTGTGTGGGGGAGATATTGATGTCAATTGCATCGCGTATCGTGTATCAGCGCCATCTAGCGTTGCGGATTTCGCGGGCTGACGCAAACTATTTTCTAGGGGAACCGTCTTGAAAAAAACCCTAGATTCTAGAGGTTTCCGCCAGAAGTAAATCACTAGGTAAATATATAGTAATAGCTATTGGTATAGGTCATCAAAAATCGCAGACCTGCAGGGTGTAATTGTGCGCTTCAAATATTATATATGCAATACGGCTAGAGATTGATGGTCACATGCTTACTAAAATTTGACGAAAATCGTAAAATGTAAAAGTATCCCCCACGCGTCTCACGTTGGTCGAAGTCGAAGCACGCCAGACCCGTTGGTGGCATATCAGTCAACTGTCGATACAGCAGGGCCGATATTTTTGTTGATGTACCGACGGTTGGCTGACTCACTTGAACTGCAGGTCTCGCTCTTATCTCGTGTCAGTTGTCGGTACAGCAGGGTTTGTCACGCTAGAGGGCGCTAAATCCAAATGAAATTTGGCGGGGTCTAATAGGTATATGTATACTCAATATAACGTCAATAAACAAATATTAAAGTATAAAGACGGGGTCTAATTGCGTGCTTCAATATGCGCAATACAACCAATGCCGTACGTGGAGGATATTTTTTACATTTTTGGCAAATTTTAGCGTATTTTTAGTATGCATCAATCTCGAGCCGTATTGCGTACTTAATATCGAAGCACGCAAATAAACCCTTTCCTTTACGTCTGCCGGTCTGCGATTTTTGACTTACATCTGTACATATCTAGTGATTTACTTCTGGTGTAAACCCCTAGAATCTAGGGTTTTTTCATATGTAATAAAAAAACATTAATATATTTATGTGTAATAAAAAAAAAAAAAGTTTATGCAAATTGTAGTTTGATCCTTAAAAAAAAAAAACGATTGCAAACCATCATTAATTTCTTTATTTTCATTATTTCTTTTTCCATTCGTTACTTCATTTTTATCATTAAGTTATTTCGTATGTAAAAATGTTTGTAAAATTAAAGATTTACACAAGTAATATTTAAATTAAGAGTTATAAAAAAAGGCATGCTTTACAGCGCTGATTACGATCATCATTGATTCAATGTTTTGTTTGTTAAGAAAATATTGTAACTGTACAATTTACAATTAGTTGAGTGAACATGGGATGAATGTTTTATTTTTCATAACGCTTTGCTGACCGACGTTTTAAAGATCAAATCTATTGCTTTTTACATCACAGTCCCGCGTTACATGTATTTTGAAGAAATAAAAATTTATTGGCTAGGTACATCAAATTATTAATCTTAAAGAGTGTTAATAGGCTCTAAAATTTAATTAACCTTGGCAGTAATCTACAGCGAGGCTCTAGTTATATTTCGATTGTTTTTTCTCTGTATTCTATGGCTTAATCCAAGAGAATTTATGCTTTAAAGAAAAATACGTTGATTTAAACTCAATTTTATTGAGAAACATTACGTATACAAAAACTTTTGAAAATTTAAAGATGAACTTAAACTTTCATCACTTGGTTTATTTTTTTATCCAATTTTATTTAAATTTAAGTAAAATAATGCTTATGTACAATCAAAACTTACTATATTAGCTAGGATAATGAAGCAATAGCTTCTAGACCAAACAATACATATAAATAATACATGCTGATATAAATAAAACTGGCTTGACCAATCATGGAAATTCTATCACTGGGTAAAAATTGGAATAGTCCAACACCAAACCACGAGTTGTATTTACCATGATCGTGTGTGTTATTTAAATGTCAATTTGTATGTTTAACAAATTTTTCTTAAATAATCTTGTTACTTTGCAATAGGCAACAAGGAAATTTCACTTGAATTTAAATATTGATTACACTAGATTTTCATGAATGGCTACTAAGAACTTATATACTATTTACATTGCGCAAAAAGGTAATAATTATATGGATTTCATTATTTACAGCTGTTCTAGAAGCGATGTACATAAACTTAAACCTACACTTTTACACAGGATACATCATTTACATGTTCACTCCCTTGTATGGATTAATCATAAAATTCTTACAATTCCTTTTTTGTTCTACTACGGCAACGTTGTTTTCTTTTAGTATGAAGGATGTGGAACCAAAAAAAAAATCCCCCAAGGTATTTAGAAGATATTATTTAATTGAGCTTATAATATGGATTCACATGTAATTACATTTAAAAATAATTTTAAAATACCGTTAATGAATGTTATGGGAATAAGAAAGGTAGTTGTGATTTTGACTCATTTTACGAACCCTTTAAGATTGTCTCAAGTGTAAATCCATATTAGGGCATTTAAGAATTTTTAAAAATATATTTAGCAGTAAGTTATTTTCTTGAGTTTATATACGATTACACGCCTTACTCAGGCTAAAAGTGGCACGTTTCTTTACGTACATGATGAGCTACTTTCAAACCCAATGTGATGCAAAAGTAAAAAAAAAAGTTTGTCTTTTAATTTAAAAAGTAGAAAAAACTATGCCTTAAAATTTTCGATTTAAAGAAGGCACTAATTTTATGTGAAAAATATTTACTTTTCAATGTATAAAACAAAATCGAGAAATGATTGATCTACTTTTATTGTACAGGTTTACTTCGTGAATTCTAAACAACTCTAATCGTGTTATAATATTTTTTTCAAACTCATTTTTGATCTCTCCTGTGCTGGGTTTACCTTAATTTTAAGTTGCTGAATAAGATCAAAGATCTTGAGTGATGGGCCAACCTTGAAACCGGTCAAGTCAATTATTTGATCTTTAGTTAGGGCAAGCAAAGCTTTGCCGTCAACCTTGCGTTTGTTGAAATTGTCGCAATACGTGGCGCAATCGTTTACACGCAAGAACTGGGAAACGTCAAAGATATTCCAATCACTTGGCACTAGCTCACCCAATTCTGAACTTTTCTGTATACCATCTGCCACCCTCGGAATATATTTGCTGCTCACAGTATTTGACTGCTGTAAAAAAAAAAAAATAAAAAATTATTTTATGTGTAAGAAGTAGTGGTTGACGAAAATGACTTAACAAAGCATATATTTCAACGTACGTTAACATAGGAAGTCTTTTCTTTGGGCCTTGGTTCGTTTGTTGAATGACCTTGACCACTCGTCGGACTCGGAAGGGTTTGATCGGGTCCAGCATCTAACGCAGGTTCAGGCTCCCTAGCATTCGACTGCTGTGGTATGCTCTCTAGATCACCACGCTCGCGTTCAATTTTCGTACCCTGAACAGGGCCCATCTCGTGCTCTTCCTTCACGCGAACTATACGTTTCTGCTGTATTTGTTGTTGCCGATGATGCTGTTGATGTTGACTTTGCTGCTGTTCTTCTTGTTCAAGTTCTGCTTGATGTTGCTCGGCTAATCTTATTTCAGCTATACGTTGTTGCTGCAAACTGCGGGTGTATGGACCTCGGTGCCCACCGGCTCGTTTTATTTTTCTCCTACCTCTGCGTTTCAGGCCTCTTGGTGTTTTTGCTGCATTATACCCCAAGTTGAGAAAACTTTTTTTCTCTCATCAATATGATTAAAAATTACAACAATCGACTTACCGTTGTTGGGACTAATATTTTTTATCGATGCTCTAGGTCCTTCCAATTTGTGTTCAACCAAATCGCACCAACCAACTGGGTAAATATCACAACTTTTACAATCCAGCCACTGATCGTACTCATCCTCCCATCCATTGAAGTGTACCCTTAACAATCGTCCAATTACTCTAGTAACTGTCGCTACGCAAACTAATCTAGGATCCATCAAATCTGCCGCCTCTAGCCTCATTCCTTCGAGAAATCCATGCTTGGGTATTTCCTGATGTAATAAAAATGATTAAAATATTCATCCATCTAAATCATACACAAAACACTTTGTGTTAACAATAATAGTGGTTAAAAAAAAATCTCTTACCCTATTGAACAGTTCCGTAGGTGCTGGTATCGTGCTTGTTTTCTCCAAATATGAATCCCACGAGAACGTAGCTGGATCATACCCCTTAGGAGGTGTGAGGGGCAAGCCATGCGTAGCGCAAAAGCCCAACGGAAAGATGCAGGGTGAGTACGAATGATAGCAAAACCAATCAGCACCATTGATATCTTCATCGTAGCTGTCGATTCTGATCATTATGTAGCCTTCACGCAACACTTTCATAACAGTAGCGGCACATATGGCCGACAAATTCAACGGATCTATTGCTTCCATCTTCATACCTTCGCTGAACGTGTATCCGAAGCGCGCATGGTAGTTTTTAGGTGTAAGAAACAATTCAGGTCTCGTATCATCATCGCTGTTGAGAGTTCAAAATATTAGTTTCGAACGTTTGGTTTAAAAAATGCGTTCCGGGAAACTTACCTCAATTTACCGGACTCAACGCGCTGAAAATACTCGGGGTACGCGTCTATGGTCTGACCAACTTTCGCAGCCCAACCGACAGGATGTATGAGGGGAGAGTCTTCGTGACACCAAAAACCGTTGTCTTCAGGTGGTGAGTCGTAGTAACGCACGTGCAGCCGCTTACCCACGATTTTCTGTATGGTTGCTACTTTTACTTGTGAAATACGATTTTTATCCACGACCTCAAGATGCAGTCCTACGCGAAAACGCGACTTCATACTGTCGTTGACTTTACTGTAAAAATTGGTCGGAAGAGTTCGAGCACCCGTCAATCTCCGCATCAGAAAATCTTTCCAGTCTTTGTATTTGTTTGCGATTGCTGTTTTGAAAATTAATTTTAGTTGAATTTGTTTTTAACGATATTGATGTTTAGAACATTAATACGTACATTTTGGTGGAATCAAAGGTTTTCCGATTGTGGCACACCAACCTACTGGATGGATTTCATTTGAACATACAGATACCCAAAAATCTTTTTCACCTTGATTACCGAAACCCTCATATCTGAGAAGCGCTTTGTAACCAGCAGTACGAAGTAGGTACGCTACCCAAAATGAGTCAGGAAATTCTTCGCACACTTCATCACAGTCAGTGTTTTCAACTTCCACTTTCATGCCCACAGTTATGTTACCCCATATTTCTGATATTGGTGCCTGTAAATGACGAAACAATTTTTTTTAACCCCATGGATACAATTACGTTACAACGGTTTTTTTGTACTTTCAAGTTTTATTACTCGATAAATTACTGAGACTAATGAACTTTCTTACGTGTTTGAAACAAGAAACAGGAGCAGCGCAAAAACCAGGTGCTTTCAATTGAGACGTCCAGTCATATGATCCTGCCATTGCGGCTGTACGTTTTCTTCTTATAGGCAATTCTTCTGGCATTACTGGCTCTGGCTTTGTAGGTAATACTGGCTTTATGTTTTCTGTTGTCTTTACTTCTTTAGGCGTAACTATTTCTTCTTTTATATTTAATAACTATTGAAAAAATAGGAAAAGTATATAGCTAAGATGAAATTATTGATTACCATGCTAAAATAATTTTAAATAAAATCACCTTAGGCTTTACGTCATTTGGTACATTAGCATCTGTAGTGTTTAGGTCTATAGAATGAGTTGGACTATATGTGGAATCTGCATGAGCTGCTGTATGTTCCGAGGAACGAGCACAGGCACGACTACAAAACCGCCGTTCTCTCGTGTAAAATGCGTGTTTTACCCCGATAGCACCACATTTTTCGCACACAGCTATTGATAATTCGATAATATAATTTATGCAATTTTTCATTTTTATTGACAGTATACAATAATTACTTACCAATACCATCCTTACGTATAGGAATGCAATTCAAATCTGTGTGAGGTTGATAGGCTATTGGCGTTTTTAAAACTAAACCTGGATGTTTGATGGGCTTAATTTTACGAGTACGAACATCCTGTGTTTGAGTGGCTGCGTTGTTAACAATTTGTTCTCTGTCCTCATCAGCCATATAATCTTCTAGACCAAGATATTCATTTATTTCGTGTCCTTCACTTTGATCATAGTCCTAAAAAAATAATTCATACAATTAAGTTTACTAAGACTTCAGTACTTACAGCTAAATAATTCATCATATTAAATACTAACTGGCTGGATGTTTTGAACATCAACACCTTCCATAGGTTCCTCTGATTCTGAGCACTCGTTGTGAAATTGTGGAGCCAAGTACCTTACCATAGCAGTGGGAGGTACTTGATGATTTCTTATATCTTCAAAGGAGTGGTGACCATGTGAAAAGTACGGGCTTTCCGCTTGCCTGGGATCCATCATAAGTTCCTGGGAGGGATCATTGTGGACCATCATATCACCCATCCAGACCATGCTGAGTTCTGGCATGCCAGGGATGGCATAAACTGAAATACAATGTCATTATTTTCACCCACTTGCCAAAAGTTTTAATAACAGTTGACAATTAAAAACAATTATCATGTAAATAACCATAGTCACTCGACAGATACATGATTAAATTCGTTCAAACCGAGGTTCAAACAAGTTGAAATACAAAGTTGTACCAATTGAAAAAAAAAATTTCACAATTCAACGAGTATCCACTTGTTATGAAACAAACAAAGTTCTATATGCAGATACCACAAGAGCCTGCAGTGGTCTGTAAATAAAACACTACCTAGAAGCTAAGACAAATTGTTGCAACCTTCTGTTGTTTTTTTCATTCGTATCGGACATGTAGGATGTAACTTGAAGTATACTTATTGTGAATTGAGAGAGAGAAAGAGATAAAAGACGACGACGCGTAGCATTCTAACCTTCAAAACATAATTGTAACGCAACAATAATAAAATACCTGTTTGTACACGTTTTTGACGCTCGTGAAAACAAGAAAAATATAATCAATAATCCTTATGAGTCTTATAACGTGTCTTTCTCACTTACACATATTCATCGACGACATTCTTCAATCATACAAACTCCGGCTCCAGCGGGATTTCAATATACTTGGTTATTTACTATTTAAACGGAAAAAGTTCATCCGTTCGAGGGGGAAAAGTCACTCGGATCTGCATCATTACTTAGTATAGGTATTTACTTATACCTTAAACTTAAACGTATTTACAGAAGCGCGCACACAGTAGCAAGGTATACCACAACTGTAAAGTATGTGAGAGAAGAAGGAAGTGTGTGCGTACAATTATAATCACAATCACAATCTCGAGACTATTGGGATGGTGAGGAGCAAGAGAGAGAAGAAGATGAGGAGAAGAGAGCAAAAAACGAAAACCACAGAGAAAAGATCAGCATCATCATTCATCATAAAAATAATATTTATGCTCCTGCTTGGCTCCGATAAGTAGAACATCACATAGGCTATCAACAAACACACATTTTTTTTCGAGTTTTTTTTATATGATAGTTTTTTTCTCCATTCAACTCACTTGGGCTTATACATATTCATGCGTTTTTAATTCATTGAAACAATTTTATGTACTAACCATTAGGCGTCTGCATATCCATGTTCATTCGTTGAAGAAGGTATTAAACAAAAAAAATGTAACAAAAAAAAAAAGGGTAGGGGTTTTTGGAAAAAAGGCCACGGCTCAGCAAAGCCGTCGTTTCCAAGTTTCCTCCTTTTATTCTCTCCTCGTCTCCTCGACACGGGGGCGCTATATTACCGGCGAGACTGACTGATCATTGATGCTGAGCAGCGCAGCAACACGACATAGACAGCAGCAACAGCAGCAGCTCCAGAAGAAGAGGGTGTCTGTATCATAATTCACTGCCTTTCACGATACACACGCACTATCAAGAGTCTCCTGATCACGTGTTATTATGGTAATTTTATTTTATTTTCTTCGATGTGCAAGTAAAAAAAGCTGTTTTTAACTATCATCTTTCCCGATCACAGGGGGAAGAAACAACTGGACGCACGATTGGACAGCTTGCCAGCAACAGACACTAGAATCAAAGTGGGTGGTGGAGAGAAAGAGGGAAGAATCAACGCACGCAAGGCCATATCACTTTTAGAGAGAGAGATAGAGAGAGAGTGAGTCTTGCTTAGCGTTGTATTTAAAATTTACAATCCATCGGTATACTTTATACTCTTTTACAATGGAATTTTACCAGTAGGTAAATTGTCAAATGATTATATAAAGGTGTGTAAATACATGCGGTATTTATTGGCGTTTATATAGATTAGGTCGATAGACTATCGGGCCGTCGACAGAAGACATTGAGCGGGACTTTTTAAAATTTTCACAAGTTGGAGAATAAAAGAAAAGTAAAGGATATTTGTTGCGACGAATCAAAAAAAATAATTACCTTCATCATAATACATGCAGTGTTGAATCACAGACTTAATTACAAGATCCTCGTCACGGTTAACATTCTAACTAAACAAGAACACAGTCATTTTTTATTCCAATGAGTGTCCAGATGAGCGAAAAAAGCACCCTCGAAATGCTAGAGCCCAAAGAAATCCGCGTGTCAGTACCTTGGGGCCACGTAGCGGCTAGAGCTTATGGATCACCAGTAGACTTTCCAGTATTGCTGGTCCACGGAGTCCTTGATAACGCCGGCTCCTTTCACCGACTGATATCACATCTGCCGTCCAACTACTACTACGTAGCAATCGACTTGCCGGGTCACGGTTTGTCGTCTCACTTCCCGACCGGTTTGCCCTTGAACTTTCTCAACTACGTCCTGGTCCTGAGGTACGTCATAGAAGAGTTCAACTGGCCAAAACTACATATTGTGAGCCACAGTCTCGGCGCCCAGCTGTCCGTTTTCTACACTTTTATATACCCCGGACGTGTCCAGCGCTTGGTCGTTTTGGAGGGCTTTTATCCGCGCGTCTTGTCAGAGCACCAATTGTTGCCTTGGATTAGAAAAACTTTGGACTCAGCCACCAAACAGGACACTCCCTGGACCTACACGCGCGAACAAGTTATGCATTCGCTAAAGTTCAAGAGAAACTTCGCGCTAAACAGCGCCGCGGCCGAGGCAATGTTTGACAGATCGGTCACGAAAATCGGTAACGACAGCTATCGATACAATCGTGATCCGCGGCTCAAAACTTACTTTTTGCCCCTCTTAAGTCACGACCAGCTGATAGGTCTTCTACAAAAGGTTGACGTCAAGATTTTGGGATTGTTTGCCCAAAGTTCGGCTGAAATGTATTTACCGAAAGCCGTGCGCGAGTCCGCGAAACTCGTCGAAGGCCTTCTCGATGCCAAAATAACTTTTGTGCCGGGTAATCATGACATGCACAACAATCACCCCGAGCGAGTAGCGCCTTACATAATCGCATTCCTGCGTGATAACAATCTAGTTAGTAAATTGTGAAAGTTATACGTATTTAAAAGTACAGAGTTTTTTTTTTGTTGATGTGTCAATAAAATCTACTTGGTGAATATTTTTACTAAGCTACAAAATTATTTTATACCAAATAATTAGACTTTTATAGTGAAAACATTTATCACACATTTAGTCATTAGTTTACTTGGTCATGGGTTTTCTGGTATTACTCTCCATTGTTTAATCACGGGTTGAAAATTAAGTGCTTGTGCGTTGGATGAACTGAAGTGGGAGCAGGACTACACATCATAGGACACAGCTTTGGGGCACATTTGGGGTTTTTCTTTACACTATTGTACCCTGAGAGAATTAAAAAACTAGTTCACTTGGATGACAGCCTCGAGGTTTATCAAAAAAGAAGAGCTCATTCATAGAATCAGGGAGGAACAAAATACAGCAGCAGAAGCTGTACTTAGTAAAATTATGTGTCCTCACATCCGTGTTTACTGCATTAAACCTCACATGGTGTAAACCATACATTTTTCTAGCTCTTTCTCTATTTTATTAAACGCACTTAGATCAGTATTCGAACTTCGTTCGAGCCGTTTTAAATTAAAATTTACATGCAAAATGGATGGGCATATGGATGTAAACAAAAATAAATAAATAAATAAATAAAAGAAATAAAGAAATCATTTGTTCAACAGTTATTTAAAACCATCTCAAAAATAGTACCACGAATGCAATTGAAACACAAATTTTTGATTAAACAAATCTCTAAAAGTCTCTTTAACATTTAAATTACGACCTGCCCTCTCCCCCAGTCCCTCTACCACCTGACTGGTGGCGCTGCCAATAGCTGCCGCCAATCTCACAAAAATTTTGAGAAATTCATGAAGATCCAAAAAGTTCGCGATGTCGTCTACAGAGAGGTGCAAAGAGTTATAAGTATCGGTATAAAAAAATTACCAAATGCACCAAATATTTATACCTGTGGTCACCTGGCCCAATGAATAGAGGATAAAGTGACATTGGTGGCATAATAGGGATAACTCATATATCTTCTACCCGAAAATCGACATTCAAGTAAATTGACCCCCCTGCAAAAAAACATATACCTACTTGCCGCCACTTCGCCACCAAAAATCGGGGATCACAATATTCATTCTTACACAACACTGGAAAAATTATGAAACAAACGTAACAAATTTTTATATAGTTCAAAATAAATTTATTAATATTAAAAACAGTTATACAATTTTTTTTTATTTTCAACTAGTTTGATCAACAAATAACAGGTGCAAAAACTTAAATGACTTGCGTGACTTGAAACCAAGAGCATATTCTATTTTTTACACTTCTCGAATTTTTATTGTCTGACAATATTGCTATTTTTAGCAATCTCTTTTTGATTTTGATTAGGTAGAATTTTTTGAAAGATTCGTTTTGGATCATATTTGATAGAACTCATGCAGGTCATCCTCCTCATCATCAGTGGGCCAATACAATTCTTCACCACCACTATCATCCTCTTCATCATTTACATCATCATCCTCGTCAACATACAATCCTGCGTATAATTTTTTGTAACACTCAGATTGCGGATTATTATAATGATCGTAAGGATCTTTGCTTAGTATCCTGACTTTGCATATCCAACAGAAGTACGTGTTGCATTTCCAACACGTCATTTTATTGCATCCATCAGATTTCTACAAAATATTTTAGATTAATTAATATTTAATATATTATGATAATCAACGTTTTTATTGGATTTTTTATTTCTCAAAATTTATTAAAACCACTTTAGAATAAAATGATGGGACTTGGTGTAATTAAAGCGCAAAGCATAAGGATTTTTTCGTGATAGAAAAATCGTAAAACATAGTTTTTTACGCAATAAGCGAAATGTTACCCACGTCATAATATATTTCTAATGAATGATGACAAAAACAAACTTTTCTAAATGAAAAAAAAAAAAAAAAATGTATCAAGACTGAGTGTTTGAATACGTTTTTATATTTTAATAAGCTAAAATTTTAACACGAATTAATGTTTTGGGCCAACAAAACAGAGAGGACACTTTGTGCTTTTTGGTTGCAGAACAAGCATGGAAAATTCTAATTTTTAAAAATATGAATCACAAGATAGTACGACTCACCTCAATAGCACAATTGCACTTTGGGCAGTTTTGACTATTTTTCTCAATCCACGATTCAGACATGACATTTTCCACACACGTTTGCAATTGTTTCTTGCCATATCTTTGTTCTAATTCAATTTTCCTACTAACCGATGCTTTTTGATATTCTTCAACCAAATTTTTCCTTGTATCTAATGTTGTATGAAAAATAAAATAAATGATTAAAATGCAACACAATTATGCATACATTTGATAAATAGTAGTACATACCTGAATCTACTTTACAAGGCTCAACTCCATGATACAGAGCTTTGCAAAGAATACAAAAAGTGTATTCGCAAACAGGACATTTAGCCATAATTTCATTCTGCTCTCGACTAACCGGGTACTGGCAGATTTTTCTGGGACAGTAAATGATATCACTCATTGTGTCAAGGGTGTTGTTCAAAAGAATTGTATCATACTTAGAAAAAAATTCAGGTTCCACAAGATCTTTTATCTAAATAAAAATAAAAATGTGATACAACGGTTACGAATTTTCATTTTTAAATTAAAAAAAAAATATATATATCCTACCTGATGAGGTGAAGCTTTAGATGAACAATCTTCATTTGGGCATCTAATATCTTGAACATCTCCTTCTTGAATTTTAGACACAAAGTAGTTCTTAATGCATTCTTTACAAAAAATATGTTCACATGGTTTAAACTGTTCACAATATTCTCCAGATTTATCAGTAAAACAAATTTTACATGAGAAAAAACTCTTCCGAAATTCAATTTCATTACGTATTCTGTTATAATCTATGAGCATTTTAACTGGATTTATTCCAGGAGTAATATCCAAATAAAGTCGAAACCAAAGATCCTTATATTTATTTGATTTTCTAGGTCTATTTTTAGAAGACAGCTTTTTCCCTTTCCTCAACGGATCAACAGGTTTTTCATTAATCCTGTTAATGTTTAATTCACTATTTTTGCAGTCTTCTTTGGCACTTTGAGTATTATTCACATCACTGCTTTTTTGTGCATTTCCTAAAGATTTATTATAAAGTTTGTAAGCACAATCTATATCAACACTCTCTTCAATGTGTAAAAATTGAAGAGTCTCTGTTTGAAGAAAATTAATCCAAGTGAATATAATTTCTTGGCCCACATTAACCCTCCACAAACGATTCAATTTTTTACAAAGTTTTAACATCAAATTTTTTTTTAACCAAGAAGATCTTAAAACATATTTTGGCGGAGACACAGATGGATAATCCTTTGGCAACATGATATGCAGAGTTAGAGGAGGTAAGTGGGAAATTTTTATTGATTGTACTTTATTGCTATCCTCTTGCTCATTGTAAGTAAAAAAATAGTTTTCAGGAAGACTTATAAATATCTTCAAAGTCATTTTATTGTGACCATCCACAATATGATGAGTAAATTCTTCTTCATTATAGATACTCTTAAGAGCCAAAATCTCATCTGCCTGTTGTTCGTCCATTTCTGTTGATTGTAAAATAAACTTGTATAATTATTTCGATTAAATGTTGTTACTAAAAATACCTCATGAATAATTTCTGCATTGACATGTGAAATCAGTTAATAGAATGTGTTACAAAATACCATGTAATTGTGAGTTCTTCAGTAAAAAAATATTACTTAATGCAAAATTTGATAATTTCGGGTGTGAAAGGAAAAAAAAAAATGTTCAAAACAAGATTAGCAATTGTCATAACAAAATACCGTTCGGTAGGTGTGTTTAATCCTCTATTTACTCCAAAATCTACAGCTGTTTCTTCACCTTTTCGATTAGTTTTGTCGAGTTGAGGCGACTCATCGTATAGACGTATACTGGTGATCGATAGGATTGCGAGTCGTAAGTAAGCGAGTTTTGATAAGTAATAAGAAATTCAAATACCCAACCATAACCAAAGTATGCCGAAAATTTGAATTTGCAATAAGAATTAAGAGCCCGTGGACTATAATTTTTGTGAATATAAATATACTTCAAATGGAAAGGTAGCAAGTACTTTACTATTAACTTGTCTTTTTTTTTTTTTTTCTCTCAGAACATGTCGATTATTTTTTCAAGTTCG
The DNA here is from genome assembly GCF_000648655.2 of Copidosoma floridanum. The sequence goes on along the minus strand of NW_019384291.1, from coordinate 4,484,403 downwards.
AGTATCGCTTTAAGTCGGACGTTAACTAGGTCGGTAAAATAGGTTGGTATAGTTAACGACTTAAGTAGTATATATTATATTGCTATACAAATGATTGAGTGAGTAAATTAATCTTTCTTACACACAACTTTTTGTAGTCTTGAATAGGAGATGGAAAAAATTTCATGACGTATTTTTCATCAAGATAATTTAATGCATCAACGTATTTACAAATTTAAGTAATTATAATATGACATTACTTATTCCACAGTATATAAAAAAAAAATTGCTACAGACTGAAGCAAGGAAGTTTGTGAGATTAGCGTCACATTTTCGCCTGTTATGTTTGAAGAAAACCAATCAACTATTTACATCAATCGATAATTTATACATTACTCTTCGCCGTCATCAAACTTGAGATGATCCAACTTTATTTCTTTGCTTTTGTCAATCTTTTCAGCTTCTGCTTTGGGCAGATTTTTCTTTTTTGGGGCTTTCTTCAAACCTACGACGTACTCAGGCATTACAATTTTGCTACTCCGAAACTCTGGTTTAGATGTGTTGGAGGGTTCTTTCTTTTTCATGGGCTTCCTAAAGGAAATAACAGCATTGCTTCCATCACCCTCCACATTATTATCCTCAGTCTGAATATCAATTTCCATCGTGTCGTGTTTGCCTTTGATCACTCGCAGTTTGCGCACTTTCTTTTCTTTTCTCTGCTTAAGCTCCTTCAGAAAAGCCAAAGCGGCCTGGCTGTTACTTTCATTAGACATCTCTGACACATCATCCAAATTGTAGCAAGTCCATTTTTCTGGATTTTTTCGGTAATCAGGGATGGCACTGATTTTGGTACGTGGAGCAGGTCCTTCGGGTCGCTTGAATATACTCTGCTTGCCACGGTAACCCTTGATTTTGCTTCTAAACTGTGAACAAGACGATAGATCTTCAAGCCTTGGTACCTTTGAATCCGTGTGATTTTTGTGCTTATTTAATGTCTTTTCGATTGCATTGAGGTGTGCAGACAGTTTTTTCGAACGGCCAATAAAGTTTTCAACCAAGGCGTCCGTGGAATTATTTTCACTTCCCATTTTTACTCCACAGAGAGCTACCCCACATGTACTTAAATCAATTGTTTGATATGGTACACAATTAATACACAATATAAAAAATTGTACTAACGTTTTTGATTACTTCCACACCAGTATGGAGGTTAGGGTTTTGTGTTTTTTTTTTCTACGCGTACGTCAATTAATGTCTACACATATGTGACACATGTTACATGTGTGTACGTGATGTATCATAATACATTCATGCACATGAAAATGCGCCAAATTTAAAAACAGATTAGGATTAAAGTCAGGTTACTAAACAGATTCATCTCTCCTGTACAAGCAAACAATGTAATAGCTAATATATTTAAATAATGAAACATTAAAGTACAAAATTAATAATTTAATAATTAGGTTGTAGGAAAGATTTAACAGGTGTAGAGGGTATGTTTTAGGATAATTAATAAGCCAATGTATTATGTACATACTTGGATACTTATTAGTTAGAAAAAAAAAGATTTGCTCGATTCACTTCGCTAACTTTGTCTTATATTAGCTATTTAAAATATATAAAATGTAGGTGCTATACATCATACTATATAGAGGCGTATTGTTTATTTATTCTCGTACCCTGCTACGTTGTCATTGATGATATTAGTACATGTTCAATTGACTTAAATTATTTGCAACATAAAAATCCACTGACAATGTTAAGAATCTGATTTATGTGATCTGCAAAGAAGCATCACAAAAAAATTAATAGTTAATTGAGTAAGTATATTTGTAGTGTATGCGTACGTCATTACTCATTACGTCGTATAGTGTCTTGTTTACTTATAGCTTATATATAGATATAGTATAAGTACCTATTAACCTACACACGTTTAATAGTATATATACATTTAAAGAGCTCTATCGACAAGTGCGAGGTATTGAGGTGTCGTCGATTTTCACTCCCCGTTTTCCGACAGCTCATTTTTTAACTTTTTTTTTTCGGTACCTATTCACGAAATTCGCCGCTAAATAAAAACAGTGGTACTTATACTGGGGCAGAGTAACGATAACGATGGATCGGATGATAAAAATTACTCGATCAAGTGACTGAAGCTTTCATCATCAGCAATCAGCATCAAAGTATTTTGGAGTCGTTTGTTATAGGTTATGATAAGCAAATGAGGTTTGTAATTGTTTGTTTCCTCGACGTTTATGTGAATTTGTTTGTACTTGATTCTAACAAGCGTATACTCTTGATAACTTGTTAATTGCATAGTGAATTGTGCTAGCTTTGCCAAGTTGAATTTCGGTAAATATTTACTCCATGCATTTTTTTTACACTTTTAATATTTAACGACTGAAAAGTAGCTAGTTTAGACCCTTTACTCGGTTAACTCCAATTAACTCCTACTTAGTAAAATTTGAATGCATATTTTTTTTTCGCAAAAGTTACATCAAGTTAATTGTATTGAAACATGAAATTTAACAATATGTTCCAAACTTTGTTCAGTACAACAAGAAGAAAGCATTAAAGATTTATTACGGTATTAATAACTTGTTTGATTTATTGTAATAGAAAACATGCTAATAGTATTTTGTAGTTAAATGAGTTACTAAAAACTTTAACCTTCATAAACCTAACAAACAGACGACCAATTATCAGTCATAATAATGATAACCATAGAATTAGTATTCTATTAAAATTTTTTGTTTTTCAAAGCTACGATTACCTTTTCTAATTGAATAAATAATGTTTAGTTTTACTGACTTCTAATTGTGACAAGTCTTATGCTACAATTATTTATGAATACTTATGATAAAATGTTATTAAAAATCGTGTGTGTAATGTTATAGATGTCATTTGTGTTTTTAAGGTACTACAACAAGCAGCAAAGGAGATTCAAATTCAAAGAGAGAAAAATTCTTTGTAAGGAGACCTCTCCTTTTTCCCGGACTCTGTGCTACGGCAATAAAGATGTATTGTGTGCAATGGCTCATACCAGTGCTACTTATTCCAAAACCAGTAAATCCAGCACTGCTACAGACGCATGTGATGTTTATGGTCCTCTACTTGATTGGTTTCTTTCTGGAGCGCAAGCCTTGCACTGTCTGCAGCCTCGTCTTCCTTGCCACTGTTTTCCTGATTTGTTATAGTGGTATTGGCAATTGCCTTTTTTGGAGTAATAACTGCGACACTGTTAGATGTGATAATGGCTGAGACTGCGCTTCGTAATGTTATCGTTTTTGAGACCACAAGACTTTATATTTTAACAATTTTTGCTAATTCTTAATTTTTAATTGCGAAGAATGTGTGCCACTATTGCTGCTTACAGAGTACACTGGAGAACATGAAGAAAAATTCCATTGTAAATAGGAATGGTCACAGTGTCGAGTCGGCTGTGCATATCCGATATTGCATATCCAATTGTATATATAGCCTTATGTTATTTCATTGTTTTTATTTGTTAAGATCGCCATTGTTTTCTTTATCTATAAAAGAAAGCAGCTGGTGTGATGTTGATTTAACCTAATCAAATCAATTCTAGAATTAGCTATGCTTCAACTTATCAAAAATAAAAATTTTTTACTTCTATTTTTCTATGAGTCTGAATTTGTGCACCTTTAATTTTCGAAAAGCATTCTCTGTTCAAGTTAAATCTTGAATTAGAATCTAATATTCCAAGACCCTTCCAAGTAAAAAGAAAGCATATACATTGTACAAGTACCTATTTAATGAATTTGTAAGAGAACATGGGAATAAAGATGGAAACATTGCGAAAGGAAGTATTTTTACTTATTTCTTAAAACCAAAAATTCCCTAATGAAATGAAAGGCAGTGCACGAGACACGACTCACACGACACGTAACATATAAAAAATACACGTTAATATGAAAGGAAAGCTACTTATGTTGCGTGCCGGGACACAGGGCACGGTTGAGCAGGCAAAGAGCAAATAAAAGGAACTAAACGAGTCCTTTAAAACGACTATACGCCTGTAGTTCATACACTGCATGATGAAAACTTAAAGCATCTGTTTCGTTGCCAACAGTTTATAAAGTACAATAATTTTATTGTAAAACCTACCGAGTAAAATAATTAAATTGTAACTCATTCAAGTTGGATATACCTCAACAAGGATATACTTTTTATCATAATTTGACGTGGTCGATTTTTTTCCAACACTTTAAATTCTACATCATATATCATGACAAAAATGGGAAATTTGAAGTCTAACAAAATAAATCAAAAACCAGTGATAAATATTAAAAATTATTTTATTGTGGACCGCGACCACGACCAAATCCACCACGGAATTCAAGTTCGCCAGTACCAGCACCTACATCAGCCTTTTTGTCAGGACCACCAGGCCCACGTCTATATCCAGCGCGATCTTCGGACGGCCTGGAAGTTTCGCTCCTTGGGCCCATTTGGGGCTTTTGTCTTGCACTTTCTGAGGCAACTTTTCTCTTGAGAGTTGCTGGTACGATTTCGGGTGGCAAGTGGAGGAAATTTCTCAGATACTCAATACCGTCATTGGTCAAGTAATAATAATAATGGCGCCAAGCAAACTGTTCTTTCACATATCCTCTGGATTTCAATGACTGAAAAGATAGTTTTTTGGTAGATATCAAGATTATACACTATAGAAATTAAGTTTCAAATAATGTGTACAAGTATGCAGTAATTTTACCTGCAAAGCTTTAATGACATGAAGATTGGGAATAGTCTCTAGTTCTGGATGTTTTGGTGCATGGAAGTCCTTTTTGGCAACCATAACACCCTCTTTGAAGAGATATTCATAAATAGCAACTCGGTCGGCTTTGGGCATCAACATTCTGTAAAATAATTCATTATTACACTTTTCGTTCTAAATTTATCACTGCGGTATATTAAACTTTGTAAAACTCAATCAGCTAATGAAGCTCTTTAGGTTATACTGTCACACACTTTATTATTCACAACAATTATCTCGCATAAAACAAATTTCATCGTGCACGACCCATTAACTTTGAATAAAAACTACTCCTAGGTACATTTTTTGTTAACTATACCACGAATACCAAAAAGAAAAAAATAAACAATAGGAATATGTAAACGAAATATCGAAAGATTAAAGGCACTAGTGATGCGAAAATATTCACAAAATCATAATGTTCACAAGAAAATTATTGTTTTGCAAATTAATGTTCGGATGTTGTAGATAAAAAAGGATTATTTTACAAAATTAACGCACTTGCAAGTCTTTGGTACGCTCCGGTCACCGTAAAGAAAATAACATTCCTCGTGAGTATGAGATTTCTAACTTTCTAGACCCAATCAGATGGTTCACAGGATAGGGTAAAAATATTCCGCGCGAACTTCAAACATCGAACTAGCTACTACCACATTTGTCATTTATTCTTTAACGCAACTACGTAACAATTTAAATTATTTTATCATTTGTAAAAGTTTTTTCTAGAAGATAATTAGATTTTTTTTACATGAAATTATTGTAAGAATTAAAAAAATGAAATTGCCCAATCTCTTTTCAGGGACATTTAAAAAGTCACTACATGCAAAAGTAACTAGCAAAACTATATATATTTATACTTTTCAAGGTCGATTTTTGGGTAGAAGATAAATTGTAAACTTGCCGCAAACAGCACAAAATACGTTAACTATTTATTATCTATCTATAAAAATAGTTGCGGCTGGTTCATAATTGATCACATGGCTTTACTGTGAGGAGTAATAATTATCTTTATCAGCGCCACCTAGCGTTGCGAATTTCTGAACTAAAAAGTGGCCCTAAACTTTTCAGCCAGAGCATTAGCGCTTAGAGCCATTTAGTGAATTATAAACCAGCCGCAACTAATATGAAAGATATAAAATGAAAAAAAAACGATACATGTGTTTTTGGCGGCAAGTTAACAATCTATCTTTTACTCGAAAATTAATCTTCAAAAGTATAAACACATATAAAGTCAATTTTTGGGTAGAAAATAGATTGATAACTTGCCGCCAAAAACTCATGTATCGTTATTTTTACATTTTATAGCTATAGTATGAGTTGCGGCTGGTTTATAAGTGATTAAATGGCTCTACGCGCTAAAGCTCTGACTGAAAAGTTTAGGGCCACTTTTTAGTTCAGAAATCCGCAACGCTAGATGGCGCTGATCCAAACAATTATTACTACACTTATAGCAGATTAATTATAAACCAGCCGCAACTAAACTGACAGAAAGATATTAAAAAGTTGGTTTAATTTATGCTATTTGCGGCAAGTTTTAAATCTATCTTTTACCCAAAATTTGACCTCCAAAGTATAAATATTCTACTTATCTTAAGTGGCTTATAAAATCGACTACATTTACAAAATTACAATACTTTAGACCTTTTATCATCAACTTATGGAAGCACGGCCCTTTAATGTCATAGTTTAAATAAACAGTTAACTTATATGATACGTATTGTGTTACAGAAATCTTGAATTACGATCAAATATATACGTAAATTAATCAGTTGAAAAGAGACAACTGAAGAAAAAAGGCCTAAAAGAGAAGTTCAGTCACACGAAGAGTCTCTTAAGAATGGAGCATTGGATCTTACCAAATAAAAAATACATTTATTGCAGATAAGTAAATTTTAAGTCTTATGAATAAACAAAGAACCCAACATTCTCTGATTAAGTGAGATCCAATGCTCCATTCTTAGGAGACTCTTCGTGTGACTGAAACTCTTTTTTAAGCCTTTTTTCTTGAGTCTGATTAATTCACGTATGTGTTTATCGTTATTCGAGATTTCTGTAACACAATACATATCATACAAGTTAACTGTTTTTTTAAACTATAACATTAAAGGGCCGTGCTTCATAAATTAATGGGAAAAGGTCTAAGGTATTGTAAGTTTGTGAATATGGTTGATTTTATAAGCCGTATAAGATAAGTAGAATATTTATTCTTTCACAGGTCGATTTTTGGATCAAAGATAAATTGTATTAATATAAATTGTAATTGTAAACTAAAAATAAGTTAACTTTATATTTTCTATCTATAAAATCAGTTGCGGCTGGTTTATTGTTAATAAAGTGGCTCTACGGTAAGTTATAGTATTAGTTATTTGGATCAGCGCCATCTAGCGTTTTGGATTTTTGAACCAAAAAGTGGCCCTAAACTTTTCAGCCAGAGCTTTAGCGCTTAGAGCTATTTAATAACTTATAAACCAGCCGCAACAAATTTTAGTTATATAAAATGTAAAAATAACGATACATGTGTTTTTGGCGGCAAGTAAACAATCTATTTTCTACCAAAAAATAGACCTCATATGTATTTATACTTTTGAAGATGAATTTTCGAGTAAAAGATAGATTGTTAACTTGCCGCCAAAAACACATGTAGTGTTATTTTTACATTTTACAGCTACAGAAGGAGTTGCGGCTGGTTTATAAGTAATTAATTGGCTCTACGCGCTCAAGCTCTGGCAGAAAAGTTTAGGGCCACTTTTTAGTTCAGAAATTCACAACGCTAGATGGCGCTGATCCAAATGATTATTCTTACAGTAGAGTAGAGCCGTGTAATCAATCATAAACCAGCCGCAACTAATAACATAAATAGAAGATAAAAAGTTGACATTGTCTGTACTATTCGCGGCAAGTTTACAATATATATCTTATATCCAAAAATCGACCTCCTACATATTTATACTTTTGAAATAAAATGAAATAGAAACCGTCTGCTTTGCAACTTGTTGCGTATACGCGCGCTTTTGTGCTACTACAACTTGTTCTTGTGCTTTATGATGTCGTGACCCGCGGGCTTTTGTATTTTTGTCTGACGGTCGTCGCACGATATGTTCAGAGAACAGGTGTAGCCGTTACAAGTATTTATTTATAAACACGTGTGTAAACAAAAGCACTTGCCTATTACATCTGGCTAAACATGAACAAAAATAACAGATCCGGAGGTGTGAAATTTCGCGAGCTAGAATACAGTCAAAGTCCCGCAAAGAATATTCAAGATAAAAACAATGTGCTGAGGTGCAAAGAAGATATTCTTAAATTGTTTGCCAAGCCGAGCCTCGAAAATGATTCCTCGAAAGAAAACAGTGTCGAAGCTCTGGCCGAAAAAAGTAGTCAGGAAAATGTTGCTAGTGTCGGAAAACGGCCACAGATGAAGCCAAGGATTGATATTATTCGAGAAAAGCCGAGGCTTGCTGTGGTTCAGTCGAACTTCGTTGATTCGTCAGCCAAAGCACTAAGTCCTTCCAGTAACAAAAAGTTTGTTCATCACTTTAGTTTTGTTTTGAAAGTGTTTAAAATTGTATGTGCTGTTAAATAATACAACATTGTTTACTTGACAGGATATATAATGTTATGATTGGCAAGATATCCACTAGAAAACATAAACAGTGGGACAGCGATGGTCTTTTAGAAGTTACTGGAACAAGTGCCGTGCTGAAGGTTTACTTCTAACGAATTGAACATTTATGACCAATTAATGAATGTATTGTCAATATTTTATATTTGTCTCTTAGGATGCAAAAGGTAAATACATTGGTAGGACAACAGTCAAGCCGGAAACTATTGAAGAAGGGTTCAGAATATGTATGTCAGGAAAAGAAATTGAGGTGATTGTTGTATGTACGTTGAAGAATTTTCTCAGATCTTTAATTATGAATATTAATGAAATTTCAGATTGTAGAATTAGCTTCATTAGATGATATTCAAGCTAGACAAGGTTCTGGTAACCAACATGATAATGACAGCTATGAAAGTGTAGCACCACCACCAGCTAAAAAGGCGAGAACAACAAAAGCATTTGTCCCTGTAAAATCTGGTACTAAAAAATAATTCAAGTCTTTAAAGTTGTAAATTACTAAAACCATAGTATTCCAATTTCCATTAAGTTACATACAACTAAAATAAATTATATTTACATATCCCTAACGTTGCTTATGAATTTTGATTCTTACTAGGCAGTAGTTTGCACTTTAATTATGAACCCCTTGTAATGCCACATCCACCTCTTGACTTTGAATGGTCTCAAGACCGAGATGAACAAAAAATACACGAAGTCTCGGTTGATGGCTGTTTGGCCTCTGTATTGAGACCCCATCAACGCGAGGGTGTGGTATTTTTATACAAGTGTATCATGGGCATGAATGATCCGAAATTCAAAGGTGCCATATTGGCTGACGAAATGGGTTTAGGAAAGACACTGCAGTGCATTTGCCTCATTTGGACTTTGTTGAAAAAAGGTCCAACTGGAAAACCAGTTTTAAAAAAAGTGTTAATCGTCACTCCCAGTAGCTTATGCGGAAATTGGAATAAAGAATTTGGCAGATGGCTAGGATCTATGAAAATATCTCCTTACGTGGTAGAAAGTAATAAACGAAAAGTTAAAGACTTTACCAAAACTCCAAGAGCCTGTGTCATGATTGTTAGTTACGAGACTCTTGTAAAGAACATCGACGATGTCAAGAAAGTAAACTTTGATCTAATGATTTGTGACGAGGGTCATAGATTGAAAAACAGCGAAGTTAAGGCGATTAAGGTATTTGTGCATATATATTTATACGTAATTACCGCCAAGTTTTAATAAAACATTTGAAGCTTCTCAGCAAACTGAACTGCCAGAGGCAAATTCTCCTGACTGGAACCCCCTTACAGAATGACTTGCAAGAATTTTACACACTCGCAAATTTTGTGAATCCTGGCATACTTGGCAGCTTCAGCGAATTCAAGAGTTACTACGAGCATCCGATCGTTAATTCCAAGCGTGCTGCGGCTGACGAAGAAGAAGTCGCGATAGGCCAGGCCAGAGCTCAAGAGCTTCACGAGAGATCAAAGACTTTCATCCTTAGGCGCACAAACAACTTAATCGACAGATATCTGCCAAAAAAGCACGAGCTGGTTGTATTTTGCCGGCTGACACGCGAGCAAGAAAATCTGTACAGTTTGACAACAGATTATTGGTTCAATAGATCACTTATTGGCGGATGTGTGACAGCGCCTTTGATTGTTGTCATGGCACTTAAAAAAATATGCAATCATCCTTATTTGTTTACCAGTGAAAAGAATCAGATTTTAGACGAAGTTTTGCCAAATGTTCCAACAAATTTGTCTTCGATAAACACATCGTTGGCGTATTCTAGCAAGTTTAAAGTTGTGCAGTCAATTTTTCAAGAATTAAAAAGTACACAGGAGAAAATCGTTCTTATCTCGTACTTCACTCAAACTTTAGATCTGCTGGAAAAAATCTGTTGCTCTGAGCAGTTACAATTTTGTAGATTAGATGGAAATACACCTGCAGCTGCGCGCAATAAAATCGTTGATCGATTCAATTCCAAGGATAACTCTTGTACTCGTAAGTTAATTTTACTTTTATTTAAAAAAAATTTTGTTATCCAAAAACGCATATATCTGGTACGGTACGGAAATCTTATCTGCAAAGGTGTGTTCTTACTGAGTGCAAAAGCAGGAGGCGTTGGATTGAACTTAGTCGGCGCTTCAAGATTAATTTTATTTGATTCCGATTGGAATCCTGCAAATGACGCTCAAGCCATGGCTCGTATCTGGCGAGATGGTCAAAAAAGATCAGTATACATTTACAGGTATATGTACTTCTGAGCCAATGAATAAGTAAAAATTTAAGTGATTTTATTCAACTGGTTATTGTGATTTTAGGCTTTTAACTACTGGTACAATAGAAGAAAAAATTTATCAAAGGCAAATTAACAAAATGGGCTTAAGTGATGCTGTGATAGATGCCAATTACTTATCTTCTTTGAAATTATCCGCAAGTGAATTAAAAGTATGCATTGCTATGAAATGTCTTAAAATTATACGCTTTTATTGATGAACGAATTATTGATGAATTAAATTATTTTTAAGGATTTATTTACGTTGGATTCTCAGACTTTGTCAGTTACCCACGATTTAATGGAGTGCATTTGCAATGGTTCGGGTGATATACCTTGCAATGAAGTGACAGAAAGTCAGCAGTCAAATTCAGAAGATTCAAGGGACTGTCAGTTGGCACTCAAAAAAGCACAACCTCAACATCAAATAACAATAAACCAGTTGCTTAGTTGGCAGCATTTCAAGCAGCCTGTTTCTTTAGATTTACTTAAGGTATAATAAACTTACTAACTCGTTAGCCATATCATTTATCTGTATAATATTGAAATAATAATTATTTTCAGGAATTAATGTTACAACATGTTCAACAGTATGTTACATTTATTTTTAAAAATACAGTAGAAAAGTGAAGCCAATCATCGTCGCATTGGCTATTGTAACAAGGTAAAAAAATATACAATTTTCCATGCCCACTTATAAAAAACTTCGTAAAAAATGTTGTCTATTTCATAAAGTTATCAGAAATCCGTAATTTTATACACATATTCTTTATTTAATTATTGGTTTGAAAGAATACCTATATTTTACTCTTTTTTGCCATGAGTTTCATCATATTTTCTATGAGAGTTGGCGAGTTGTAGAAATTCTTGAGATTAGATAGCTCTTGTTCATTCACCTTTAAAAGCATATCGCGATTCCAGCGACTGAGTAGACTTTTGGTTGAAATCAAGCTCTGAAATTAAAATAACTTGTAAAAATTATAATAATTCAGGCTACTGTGGTTTCATTTAAAAAAAAGCTAATCAATACCTCTTTGGATAGAGTAGAAATTCTATCTAAATGTGCCCATATTTCCTTCACAGCATCAGACTTGTACACTTTGCTAACAAAGCCAATTCTTGCTGCCTCTTGAGCATTCAACTTTTCCCCAAAAAATAACATTTCCCCTGCTTTAGACGGCCCCATTATTCTTGGAAATGTATAAGATGAACATCCTTCTGGTGATAATCCTAGTTTACAGAAAGGAGTTAGGAAATAAGTCTGTTTGAAAAAAAAAATACAATTATGAAAAAACGATTGTACAAAAAAATAGTTTCATATGAAATCTTTTCTAAGAAAATTTTGCAAACCTTTTCTGATGCATAAATAATGTCAAATAGTGCCAAAGTAGTACACATTATTCCAATAGCAGGGCCGTTAACGATTGCCACCAAAAGTTTAGGATAATAAATCAATTGTTCAACAAATTTACTGAAAAAAAAAAAAATAATACTTATTTTTCTACCTTGGGGCATTTTTCGTGACATTCGAACGTTTACTTAGCCCTTGGTATAAAAAATAGCGTTTGTATACCTTAATATTTCCGTTTCGTCATCCACTCCAAGCGTTTCTTCCATGACATAACTAATGAAATCGTTGCCACTGCTATAAAAATCTCCATTACCAGTAATGGCAAACAAAGTGACCTCTTCATTAATGGCTGATTCAGCCAAAAGTCTCGTTAATTCACGGTACATCTGCAGTGAAATTTGTTGATTAGACCTTACACTTGTGTGCTTAAAAATAACTTGCATATGCTATTAAACTTTTATACTTAAAAAAAAAATTAATAAACAAATAAATTGACAAGTTAACCTGCACGTGGCAAGAACTTGTAAATGACGTTGCAATATCCATCAACAAGCAATCGAGTAATTATTATAATTGGCATGCTCACCTGCCGGTTGATCGCATTTTTTTTCCCTGGTCTGTTCAAAAATACCTTTTGAATTCCATTTTCAATTCTAGCGATTACAGATGGCTCCTGAGCGCCCGCCATAATTTATCCTTATAAACATGCATATGAACGATTAAAACAACTGTACAATATCTGGTTACAATATGCAAAATCAAACACTTACATGGGACCTAAAGCTATATACACAGTAAAAAATGACTTTAGTGGATTTACTATTTCTCTAGTAAAAATTCCTTCGTTCCGCGATGTAAAAGTACTAGTTTGTAGTGTTCTCACTAAACTTCTTGTAAATCTACTACTGCTGTTGTAATTTTACTATGCTTATTTAGCATGGGAAATAATCCGACCTATGCTGAACGTAGTAATTGTACTATACGCACAATAGTAACCAAATTTACTACCAAATAAGTAAAATTACAACTGTCTTGTAGTTTATTACGCTTCGCTAAGTATAATACCTATTCACGTAGTAAAGTTTACTTTTGGAGTACTTAGTAATTCGAAAAAGTGCAGATATTCATAACTCTCAAGCAAGTCATGGGGTAAAGAACCATGAGGTATTCTGTTTTTGCTTTTTCACATTGTTCACAAATCAATCGGTGCTGTGATCGATCTCCTTAAATAAAAAGTAGCGCAGCAATAAATCTAAGCATTTACAAAAAATAAGTCATTCTTACTATTAACAGTTACAAAATCTCATTAAACAAAAGACTTCAAACGTAATTTTAAAAAATTTAAATGTAATTTACATTATGCGCCAAAATTAAGTGTTAATTTGAGTATTTATAAGATTACATAAATTAAATAGTAGTTTTCCTACGAGTTTGAAAAGTCTCTGTTTGCGAACCGAGAGAAGTAACAGCCTCCCAAAACCACCCGAGGGCGGAAATAGTAGTTTTCCTACGAGTTTGAAAAGTCTTTGTTTGCGAACCGAGAGGTTTGCGGCCCGAGCCGAAGGCGAGGTCCGTAACGAGGTTCGTAAAGGAGACTTTTCGAACGAGTATCGGAAAACTGCTTTTTTGCCCGAGGAAGTACCAGCCTCCCAAAACCACCCGAGGGCGGAAAAATATTTTTCTTCATTTTCATGTATGAAAGTACAATATACTTTAAATTTAAGATTTCTTTTTATGCGTATTGATTTTACTACGATTGCGGTCACGCCATCTACTGCATACGTTGCATACTTACCACTACTTCAGTATATTTACTATTGGAATAGTAAAAAAACAACTCAGATACTACTCCCCCTTTTTAATTCTAGCCTTACAAAGTGGGAAGTAAATTTACTATCACAGTAGAATTTTTACTACTGCTGTAGTAAATATACCACGCTCAGCATAGGTCGGATTATTTCCTATGCTAAACGCAGTAATTTTACTACGATATTTGTTACTGTGTACGTGCGTCAAACGTCAGGTTTATAGGCGTTAGTACCTATATATATATATAGTAGCAGACGTCACCTTTGTGATCAGATCAGCTGTTTTTCCTCTTTTCGTAATGTTTTTTTCTTTTTTACCATTATATATATATATAATGCGCGTCGTAGTACGAAAATATCTCGCTGCTTGGCTGCTTGCGCGCGTGTTCTAACACTAGCGCTAATTATAACTTATGATACAGCTCAGTGTTGTTAAACAACTGGGAAATCATTGAGATTTGTTTAGAAGTATATTGTTCGTGTTTAAAGTGCATTTCTTCTGTATTTGTTTTTTAATAATTTTAAACAACCATATAATATGTTGCGTGATTTTTTTTTTTTTTTTTTTTTCATTCATCAACAACAAAATGTGTAATTTGTAAATGTTCATCTGTTTTGAATAAAATTTTGGATTTAGTAAACATAGGGAAAGGGCTAAAAATTATTGTACAACGATGAATATAAAAATAAATAAATGACAAATTAAGATGAAAAATTAGTCACGTGTGGTTGAAACAAAGTAGTGGTTTTTTTTTTCCAGGAGCATGTTTATATTAGGTAATTTTTTTATTTTTCGGGTGATACTAGATGTTAGAAATCCGTAAACATATAAATGATCAAATTAAAATGGTTACATGTTTTGGTCTGTAAGGTCAAAAAGTGTGAAACATTTGAAAAATCGACCAAAAAAAACTCATAGTTTAATTAAACTATTGAGTAAAGGTTCACTAGCTGTTTGCTCAATGCTTTTTTATTTTACGCGACTGATGAATGAGTTGTGCACGTTAAATGTAATTAAATTTGTTGGGAATGAAAGTTTAAATGGACCAAAACGTAAAGATTAAAAAAAGCAGGTATTTCAGAAAATAAATGTAATCGAGGATTAGAGCAGCACTGATGGCAGTAAACAATCAACTGGCAGATATAAATGTTAATAATTTATCAAATAATTCAGAAACATACGTACTACATTTTTAGTGAATACTTTACAATTTCTCTCGAGATGAAACTGAAAATGCCCAGCATCATGATGCGGTTTACACCAAGTTTATTTTAAAAAAAATTCTTTTTTAGTCTTAGAAAGATATTTTATAATAGATTTCGGCTTGACTTGAGTAAAAGAAAAAAAAAAAAAAAAATCAGAACAATAAACAACTT
>NW_019384291.1:4411336-4462312 GCF_000648655.2 Copidosoma floridanum | reverse complement strand
ATGCGCCTAGCAATAAAATTAAATATAATTTAAAAAATTGCTAATGCAAAAAGTTCAAAATTTAATTAAAACCAAAACTAAAAATTGTCATTGTAATAACTTTTTGCTACTTATTTTTTATTTGCTTTGCTTTGATTTGTTATTTATTTTATGGATAAATTGCCATTATTGTGAGAAATAATTAGCGGCTTTCTATTTAAATTATTTCAACAGTTAAATCAATCTCAACTATTGAAACTGCTAACCAACATTAATGTATTTCATTTAAAAAATGGAATGGTTAATAATTAGAAATGAGCTTGTTTATTCATGATGCATATTAAGCACAGATAAGTCAGAAAATAAGAATAAAATAAAACATAAGTGGGAGGAGCTTCTTTAAAAAACGATATCAAATGAGTGAGGTAAATAATGGCGCAAAATGAAGTTGTTACTAACAGTTGTGTAAAATTTAGAGCGCAAACGATGATTGTGTAATAGATAAGTGAAAATCATCTCCCGTACGATTTAATTTAACTTTTCTCCTTGTGAGCTTAATGCCTACTTTAATAGACTTTGCCTAAAATCACAGCATGTTTTAGTATACCTAGACAAAATGTCACATTTAGAGTGTATTAATCACATGCTTAAATTTTTTCACGAATTCTCAAAATTTGTGTTTTCTTAAACACTATTGTTTGTTCATATGTCAATTACACGTGTATACATTATTAGCTTTATCATTTATTGGGAAACATTTTAAAAACTAATTTTTGAAACAGTTCTACGTTACGGCTCAAACATTTTTCACATTCACGTTACCAACATACTAAAAAGGGTGCAAAGTGTCATTTTCAATAAGTTAATACATCATAGTTTAATAAACTTCACTTGGTAATGTATATTTCCAAGTATAAGGTCATGGTATTTATGAAATACGTTCTATATATAAAGATTTGGTCGGTATTTACAAAAAAAAGCTCTATCTGCTTTGATGATTGATTTGAATTTAATGTAAGAACTAAAAAAAAACAATTTTTTAAAATTAAATTATTTAAAAAAATTTGCCACGATGCGCAGAGCCACATTGTTCAAAATACCTTCCAATTTTTTCTAATTTATATTAAATACGCTTATACTTAGCATAAAACAAATAATATTGTATACATTTACAATACATTTTGTTCGACTAAAGCTTGAAATTCATAGACTTTGGAATTTGAATTTTTCATGTGTAATTGCAGACATCTGACAACATGTCGTCAGTTAAGTTTTTGCACATTTTTTGAAAGAAAGTTCATATACTACTTTATGAATTTTTCAATGATGGGATTCAAAGTTTGAGTCTCAGTAACTTCGATTATTTACACTTTTATTTACAATACTATCACATCAACTTATTTTTTTTTTTTTTTTTTTTTTTTTTTTTTTTTTTTTTTTTTTTTTTTTTTTTTTTCTTACGAACATAATTAATATCGATTGAAATTAACTCAATTTTTAAAAAATGGACTCTACCAGATTTTACTAATGTATTGAAATTACTTTTTCTTACGTGATAAAATTAGACTATATTTTCAATTTCTACTAAAACGTTGTATTGGTCTCAAAGTCACGTATAATCATAGAAAAATAAGTTATTTTTTGAATTGTTCAAATCTTTTCTTCAATCTGTCGTCATCCGTCATACCAATACCAAATTTGATTATATTATTTTCAGTTAGGACCCATGCACATCGTAGGTAGTAAAAATAATGTCGAACAATTTTTCCTCTTGCAATAATTTCTCAGCTCCAGATTAGATTAACGTAATGAAGATCCATGCATTTATGTTTCCTGTTGGCAAGTGATAAAGTTTTGTCAATATTTTGAGCTCATGAGTCCAAGTACAGGTTTTCTCTTCACCGCAGTTACTTACAAGACAGGGCTGGTGGTGCCTTGCCTATTTCTTGCTGTGCGAAGTAAAATCTCTCGAATTTAAAAATATTATTAGAAATCGGGAGTGTTGAGTATTCAAGTATTTTACATGAAAAATGAAAACTATTAATTTTATATCGAATCAAGTGTTTCTTGCAAGTTATAGTGCTTCGAGATGTTCGATTATGTTGGCGATAGTGTATGTTTTATTAGTATTCCATCCATCATTTACTTACCGATACGTAAGTAACTTCAGTATAAATTACTTGCAAATGATAAATCATTAAACCATTATGGGTAACTTTTTAGTGAACTAATTCATAGAATTCAGAGTATAAATTTAGCATGTTATGTTGTATGCGTATGCTGCTCATCTATTTATTATAAAAAATAAATTTACTTTGTGTAAAATGATGGTTATTAATTCACATCATTTGTATGCATAATATCAACAAACTGACGAAATTTAGTTAGTCTGCGTATCACTTAATTTTCCTCATCTTTTGTATTACGCGTCTCTTTATCTCTTCGTATTTTATGTCACTGTCCAACTCATAACCTTTATACGAATTGAAAATTTGTATTAATTATCGGGATTGCGGTCGTTGCCCAGTTGGTTAGGAGCTAATCTATATTATTGATGTTTTTAATGGGTACTGGAAGATAGGATGAATGGTAACTAGTCGGAGTTAAGGATTTACACTCTCGTTACAGAAGGAGCTCGTAAAAATAACATCGAGTGATGCTCGGATTTTGTAAAATATAATTAATAAATAAAAAACTTATTTAAATGAGTCAGAAATATTCTTAAATTTTTAGCAGGGAGCTGTAAAAAAAAAAAAATAAATAAATAAAAATAAACGTTTCAACTACATTTCATTTCAACAAATAGGGTTAAATTTACTCTTATTCGAAACTTTTACTGATNAAAAAGAGAAATTAAAATTTTCTCTTCAGATAATTTTTTTGTTTTAGTCAAATTATTAATTTTTACCGAATAATTTATAATATGCAACTTTACTAACAGCAAGTACTTTCAATTTTTTTTTTTTAAGATTAACTAAGTTTGAAAAGTACATAAATTAATTTTCTTAAATCCGTTTATTTACTTATACGATTTTTCTGATTATTTAAAAAAGAGTGAGTAGCACAATTTTACACAAGTTTTGTTAACAAGTTTTCGATAGTTTACGTACATATTTCTTATTTTAATGAAACAAATAGACAAACCATGATACAACGATTTGTATCATTTGTGAATTTAAACATTTTAAATTGTATCGCATTAATGATGATAAATACAGTTTTTAAATCGCACTGCAATACGTCCTGAAATATTGCTCTCTACAATTCATGAAACTTTTTTCAAACCTCTCAATAATATACTTTCCCGACTTTATGTAAAGCATACATGTATATTAAGTACAATGAAAGACAGTTTTTTTTATGTAATATTTATTTAACAACTAAATAAATTTTTTCCATTAATCACAGTAATAGTTGTTAGTTTCATTTAAAAAAAACAATCGTTTCTTGAAACATATGAAATAGATGTCTTATCATTCTACATTTTATAATTCCGTTAACTTACAATTTAAAAATATAAATGCATTAATCACAACCATAATAAAAGTTCTTGGCGTAGAACATTAACATTGTAATAAAAACTAACATTCAAACTATATTAAAGACAAAAATATTTTATTGAACTCTCAGTTTTGAAAATAACTCGAGTGCAACTCGTCATTGATGATGAGAAGCATACACTATCAACATTAATATTATTTATACGAAGAAAAATACTGCACAATAAACAAACTCAAATTAAATCGCTCACTTGATATTTCAATGAAACTTGATTGGTGGCGTGGCAACACCACTTTGGCAAGTAGGATTCTCAGTATAAATATTATAAGCTAGTTGGACCTCAAAGATTCAAATAGAAAAACACCAAATTCAGAGTACAGAATTTGACACAATTAGAGAGTTACAGTAAACAATACCTCAGATTTTATGTACATTGTAACGATCTGATCTTTATACAAAATTACTTTTTTTTGTTTTGTTAAGGGTTCGTTTTTGAGATTGAGATAAATGTCTGAAATGTTTGAACATTGATCATTCATCAGCGTTAAATACTGCCTTCGGTATAACCGCGTGATAGCAGGAACTCAAACATCGTCCTTCAACCATCGTTGCGAAGGGACGTTCCCCTATCAGCAATATTAATAATAACAATAACAATAACGATAATAATAGAAACAATAACAAAAACACAATAGTAATAAAACTAAAAAGGATAAAAATAGCGATATTGTTAATATAGAAACGACACTCGAGAGTAAGTACACACGTACTATGAACAAAACTTGTAAAAAAAAAAAAAAAAATCGTTGTTCATGCAACGCACCGCGTAATTGTGCAACACACAGACACACACACACGGCTGTAACAGTGGACGCACACTTTGACAAGTCATGAAATGCCCACTGCTAATAGTTAGTTTTGCTGGTCGGCCCGTACTGTCCCAGCGTATCGTAGCTCCGTAACGCGCAAACACAACCCGTGTAAACCCTGAGGGACCTTATCTGGCCGTCCTTGTACGTAACGTGGACGTCCTTGTACGTTTGGGTGCAGTAGTAGGTACCTTTGTCCTGGCACCTCGAGCCCGCGTTGATGCACTTGATGTTCTCGAGGGGTATGCCGCTGTCGAGATTCGTTATGGGGCTGACCGTGTAGTTGCACGTCGAGCAGTTCTGGGCCTTTCTAACCTCGACCTCGTAATTGTCGGCGCTGTCGCCTACCCTCTGGCTGTCGTTGTAATCCTTCAAGTCGTCGCGGCTCCAGCTGCTCATCTGGTTGTGCCGCTTGTCCCTGCGACCCTGTTCATCCGACGACCCCGGGTCTAGGTCACCCATTGGTCCGTTGTCCCTCAAAAATCGGCTCAAAGACGGGAGGTAACGGTGCCTCGTGGCCTTGGGCATCGGCCGATCCAGCCGAGGATACACCACCGCGTCCGATTCCCAAGACTCGTAGTCGCTCACAGCTCTCGACCCCTCCGAGTCCTCCCACTGATGACTGTCGTCGCGCTCCCGATGCACGGGACGCCTACGGTGATGGGCGTGATGGCGGTGCCGGGCCCCCTCCTCGCCCGAGGACGACGACGACAGTGACGTTCTCCTCGGATTGTGCCTGCGCGCCTCGGCCAGCCACGACACGAGGAGCACGCTTATCCAGATGACGGCCACGAGCCGGAATACCATGTTCACTGGCAGGAAAGGGGTTGTTCAACGGAGGTTGGAGAAAACTCTGCCTCGGGCCCAATGGGCCGGGGAAGCGCGCACCCGAGTCGCCGATGCTGGACCGCCGCGCGCGCTACAATCGGGCCCCCCGGTCACAGCTGTATGTATATATATATGTACGTAGACGCGAGAGCCAACCGATCCCGACGCTACTTGCGCGACACTGATGCAGCCGTACTTACGACAGATTTTCGAGTCGTGTTACCCCAGATTGTACGAGGCAAGCAAGTGCTGCATCCAAGATAAGGCTTGTCGAGCGACGAGCGCCGGAATGAGCTTTCCTCTGGCACCCCGGTTGATTTTTTATACATCCTGCGAGGCTGCCTTCGGAGGGAAGGAGGAGACTGGTGTGTGCAAGAGGCTTGGCCCCCGCGGCGATTGGTCCCACCCCCCCCCGGTGGTGGCTTCCCGACACCTGCGCTCGTTATTGTTATCGGGATTATTGCCCCACGTGCTTATCGCCGCGCGCCGGTGCATCGAGCATTGTATACGCACAGCGCGCCGCGTCGGTCCGTGAATGAAGACACGTGGCTGACGTCACTTGCCGTTTTCCTCGATTGCGGCCGCACTGGATGATCTCCGGAGATACCGATACCGGGCCTTTTTCTCGTCTATATACTCTGCACCGCGCCGGTTACTGCAAGTGGGTATATTATGAGGTGTAATAAATCGGCCGTGCGTGCGTGCGTGGGGAACAATGGGAGCGCCCCCGAGAAGGAAAAAGTCCCGGCTAGTGTTACGGTGACGAGATTTAGTCATTCGCGTCATTATCGCCGATCGGTGTCGTTGATACGTGTGCGGCTGATCGAGCGCGCAGATACATGTTATTTTTGTACTTTTCTTCTAGATTGTGGATCACAGGGCTCGCGCGAGTCCGGAGCGAGGATGATGCGATTGCGATGTATCGAGAAAAGGATGTTCCTCAATGTATGGCAGGGGGGGTGGATTGCCGAAGGTTTTTTCCCGAACGTCACTGATCGCGTTTCGTTGCTACCGAGTGTAGAGATCGTTGCTGACTGCCCGAAGCAATGGTTGTCATTATCCCTACAGGTTGTTATCTGCTGCTTTCTTCTTTCTTTTTTTTTTCCGTCATCATCATCATCATCAGCAGTATCATCGTATTTATTAACAATAACGACGATTTTACTCGCATACGTTAATTTACAAAAGCCTCCACGAATGAGTTATTTTTATTTTTAATCGTCTTTTATGTAACAATGTGTGTGCATACATGAACATTTTTTCGTCATTGCACACGTAACGGAGATATATCTCGAAGCAGAAATTTTTTAATTTTATTTCCGGAGAAATGTTGTAGCATCTGGTCATTGACTCGCAGCATCAAAAAGTTGTATTGATATACCTTTTTTTTTCCATCTCGAGTTAATGATTATTGCATACCAAGTACGAGCTTTACGTAAAAATTACTCAAAAATTCATACATGTGTTTCCAAAAAATACTTTTTTTACGTTTTGATCTTATTTCTGGATCCAACTAGTTATAAAGTTGCCTAAATTATGTATGTAAACACAAGGAAAAAGTTTTATCACGTGTGATATTTTACTTGATACTGATGTTTTTTACTTGTGACGATATACTTTATCCATATCTAGCGCAACTAAAGTATACCACATTTTTATCAAAATTTCTAAGTACACTATTATTTTGGAAACTGTTATCTACTTATTAGATATCCACTTGTTAAAGCGTTAAAAAATCCCTCTACACCTTTATTTTATTTTTTCCAATTCCTTTTTCAATTTACTCATTTCGTGCTGCAGTCGTCCACTGTAGTTTCAGATTTACATATTTCATTTAATTTTAAATCTTAGCTATTTTATATTTTTCAAGACATCTTTATAAATTTATTGTCATGTGATGGAAGTTTTCTTCATTTGGTCGAAAAAATTCAAGTATTGAGGTATGAAAGATGACCAACAACTATCATAAATTCGTATATAAACAGTTGAAAATAAACTAACACTTTTTAGTTCAAATCGTTTTAAAATTTTAGAAAAGTATACTTAAAAATAAACTTTAGAAAATCAAAATTGACTGAAAAACAAAAAAAAACCTAATATCGCTAACATATTGTTTTACAATCGACAATATCTTCGCAAAAAAACATGGAAAATTTCGTATAAAATAACAACTTCCTTAATATGCTGAGTAAGAAATTTTAGCACTTTTATAGTACCCAATGTACCAGAAAAAAAAATTATTTAGTTTAGTACAGTTAGTAAAATAACTATTAAACCATTGATTTAAGTAATAAACATAAAATTTTCACAATCTAAACATATTATATTAAAATGTTGATAGATTAGTGTACAAGTATATTTAATAACATTTATTCATATTCATATTTAAATCATAACCCTTTGATTTTTTGCAGTCTCTATTAACTTGCCGTGTAAAATTTCTCCCTATTTTCGTAACTTCCGCTCGTAATCAGGCAAAATGCGTTTACACAGTTTGCTCGTTTTAGACAAATATTTCATCTTCACTTCTTACTTTTTTATCAGTTCAGACATTGTATCGATAACAATGTTATATTTGTTTATGCCATTTTCTGCTTATCCCTACGTATTTGCGTCACGTGAAAGTCTTATTAAGTCACAATTTCAAAAATAGCAAGCTTAATCTAAACAAAAATTCATGGTAGTCTGATATTAAGTGCGACGTCAATGGCACGACGTCTATGGTATACTTTTATTACAATCAGTAGGTTAATTGACATTATCGATCAGTACGCTGACCCACGTTTTGCAAAAATCGAACTTTCCAGCTTCTTATCGTCCTGACTTTTCTTACAAAAAGTAATATGTCGCAACTAAATATATTTATAGAATTAAACAGCCAATGCACATCTGAGACATATTTTTAATTTGATTAATTACATATTTTTTTGAGATACTGTTGTTTCTTAATTAACGCATATCTGTGTATATTATGCGTGATATGTTTACTTGATATTCAATAACTTTGATACTTTTTGAGTATATGATCTACTTTACCTTTATTGCAAGCACGCACCAAAACAATAATAAATGACATTGTGATTGCAGTGTATACGAATCATTAAAAAATCTTGATATAATCTTTGTCTCCAAGTATTTTTTAGTGGTAACGTAATAAAGCAATCATGTAATAAAGGTAATGAAAATAAAAACTTGGTTTCAGGGGGAGTCCCGGCCAAATTCGAGTGGCGCGTGGCAGCACTCGTTGATATAGCAATCATTTGATAAGAATGTCAATACAAGGAAATGCAATGCACCATTCGAGCTTGTCGGGACTCCCCGGGGCCCATTTTTTTTTACTTTAAATTCTGATGCTGTGACTTGATAACAGAATCAGTTATTTTTAATTCAAAAAAATAAAAGTAGTTTTACCACGTTTATAAGAAAAATAGTCGATGTTTGCTGGGAAAAAATATTAGTACCTCTTTTATTGAACATTTTTGAAATATTTTATAATTTTTAGATAATACTGGTATGATTCGCACTTTATTCATATATTTTGAGGATTTCATAAACTTATACAACATACTTGAGTTTAGTTATTAAAGTTATATGATATTTATTATATTCGACCTATCTTACAATCATCTTCTTCTTTAGCACAAGCATACATTTTTTACCTGTCATTTATTTCCCTCGATAGTTCCTTGACTGTTATCTCTTTCAGTATCATTATATTTAGAATAATATTGGATTATATTTTCAAATTATCAACATTTTTATTTATAACCGCAATGTTTTTTAAGTACATTTAGGGTGATGAGCAAAACTGTTTGCCTGTCTTATCAATAAATCAGTTAATTGAAAAACATTTCTTAAATTCTTAATATTTTTTACATTATGTTGTTGATAAACTAAATCAGTTTAAATTATTATAAAGTTTATTCTCTGAACACACAGACTGCATCAAACCCATAAATTTTAAAAATAACTAAAAAATTCAATGCTGTTTAGTTATTAAGTATAATATTTTCACGTTGTCTATTTTTCACCCCACCCTGCTTTTTATCAAATTGGATACTTTTTCTGTTATAATCCCTTTGTTTATCGTAGAAACATTGACTAGCTGCTCATCTTAACTCGTATTAGAGCTTAAAGTAAATTGTCATCCTCGCATATTCCGATGATTTTTTGATAATCATCTACTTTAACATGACCAAATTAATGACTTTTAAAATTAATCTTTAAAAAAGCTAGAATAATCAACAAGTAGGGCTCGAAATTTTTCTTCAATTTTTAGTGACCGGGAATTTCAGATTGGAATTACAAAACCAGTTACCAATTGTAATAATGAGGAGTATGGGTTTAGTACTGAACGAACTTATTAATCATCATTGATAAATGAAGCAATGCTTTGTAATCTGTTTATCGATTTGGATCTTCATTTATAAAGATACGAAAACTGGAATTTTTGAATTTTAATGTCTATGATTAATCAACTTTGTGATATAAAAAATAAAAGACGGATGGGGTTTTTTTAATGCCAACTTATTGTTCTCCGATTTGTCTTGATCTGACATCCTTTGATGAATTTGATGATATTTAGCCAACTTGATCAAATAACTCACTGATAAATTTTTTAATTACCGCCAAACACTTTTCAATTAAAAAATTTTCTAATAATATGTACAATTATCAACTAATAATTTTTAATTGAGTTTTAAATTGTAATATTTAATGTGCTGCAAAAATTTCGTGAACATTTTAAAGTAATTTCACTTTACGTTAGACGCACAGTTTTCTTTCAGTAAATTTTTTACAGTCCTTAATCAAATGACAAAGTAATAAATACAAAGAAAAATAAAAATTGAATATACGTTGACATGGACCATTATTGTTACATTTGTCTGAGTTTACAAATTACCTTACCTGTCAACTTCTGAACGCTTCGTTATTCATTTTATTACCTAATTAATGTTACATATCGTCTTCTGTTATTTATATTTGAACTTTTGAATAAAAAATAACAAGTATCTGATAATTTGGAATATTGTTAGTTTACTTATATGTAGTAAAGTTTAAATGATACAAAAACTTGTGTATTTGAGAAAAATTAAACTATTAATGAAATAAGTAAGTGGAATAATCGAAGTAAATGTGTTAGGTTTAAGAAATAATAATTATAATTATAATCTCATTTAATAGTTTCCATTTTATTTTATTTTTTTACTTTTATTAACACATTCAAATAATAAAGTTTCAACCATAAAATATATACAAATACTTGTGCTTAGTAAACATGATATTAATGAACATATACACATCTTACGCTACCTTTTCAGAAATATTTTGAAAATCACCTGCAAAGCATTAGGCACATGATGGTTGAAAAGTGCGAGTAAAGATAAAGTGTCACAATTTATAGTCTTATTAAAATAAATATTTTTCAAATATTTATGAAAAAAAAAGTTGCTTGTTTTAAAAAGGGTATGTCACACGATTAGCTAAGCTGTAAAAAAATTTTAAACCATTAAATCTATACTGTTATAACTTTACAATTATTTTAAACATGAGATTTTGTAAATTCCATTCATACAACTTATGTATTGACTTAAAAAGCGTTTGATATTTGACTTATGATTAAACATTTAGTTAGAAAAAAATCCTTGTTGAAAACAAATTTCAAAGACAACAATCTAATCAAAAGTGTCAGTAAATTATCATCATTATAGTTTTATGTAGTTTTTTTCTTTATGTAACAAAAGACAAGCGTATTTGTGAAAAATGATGATAAACATTTAAAAAACCGAGACGGAGCTTATCATCTTCAAAACCTCCAAACAATCATTTAAATCCGACAGCTCATTCCTGTTCACGGCTAGTGACACTAATGAAATAAAAAGTGTACATTAACCTTGAGGAAGGTTACATCAATGTGTAGTGTAATTCATAGTGCATTACTATATTCGTTATTTTTTTCTTTCTTTCTGTTTCGGATTTTTCTCTATTAAAAAAAAAAAAAGATGAAAAAATCATAAATTCCATCTGCAAAAAGTACATACCTATCAGTAAAAGTGTTAATAGTTTTAAGATAGAAAAATCTTAGATCTTCTTGTTCGTGGGTTTATTATTACATTGCATACATTGTTATCAGTGTGCAGACGGTACTCTTAAAATCACAATTTATAAAATCCCATAAAATGTATGTAATACTTTTTTTATTTCACTCTAGTAAACAATTTTTTTACATTCATTTTTTCCATTTTTAATGTTTATGAAATTCATAATCATTAACAAAGCTCTATAAACGAATGAGGTTATTAATACTTACAATTTTACAACAATCGGTAATCAGAGTTTTTGAAACAATTCTTTCAATAAAAATACATAAACGCCAGGACTGGTAAATTGGTATTTTATGTAAAGTAATTAGATTTATTTAATAATAGTTTTGAGCGTATAAAAATATAAATATTTTTTATAAATAAGTTTTTATACAGATATATTATAAACCTCTATTTTACATACATTCTCAACAATATAAATGTATAATTTGTAATCTGCCAAGTTAGTCAATAAACTAACTTTTTAAGAATATCTTTGTGGCCAATACTACCTCCATAAGTAAATTTTAGGTTTTTTTATATACTTTTGAACGTACAACCAAATGTTTTGGGTTTGAAGCCGAAATCTATTTCATCTTTAGTATACAGTGTTCCATGGGATAGGAACCATCGTAACGCAGAAGATTCGGTAATTTTTTCTTAAAAATCATCTATGTAAACTTTATAATTTTTAAAACCACGTTTTTGTGAATAACGTGTTAAACAACTGCGATAAATATTTAGTCAAACTAGTTTACCTGCGAATGTAGTATGGCCTGCAAAGGTTGTGTAAAAGTGCTGATTAATCAATCGTTACAAGTAGAAAATTAATTTTTTTAATAAATACTAAGCATACTACAGTAAATAGTCCTTAATCTAAATACTGCATCAACATAATGTATTATTAAGGCTTAAGCCAATTTTTGAAACGGCAAGGCGCATTTCCCATTAAAATATTTTCAGTGATGACATTGAACCTTGCCACAAACAAAAAAAAATCATTACACTTTTTGAAAATTTCATGTTCCTTGATTTTTTTAGTACATTAATAGAAATTATTATTAAAAGCGTGTATCGAAAGCTCGCGTATGCAGGTAGAATTATTTTAATATGCAGTGGAACTACTGATTGTCGATACAGGTTTACACGATGGTTTTTGTCCCTGTGGCCAATCACCGTTTCTCATTGCTTTGAATTTTTCCCAACAGTCGAAGCCATAGACACACATGGATATGAAACCGACAAACTGTAAATATAAAACAAAACGAAAGCAATGTAAAGCTTTCCAATGATTTTAATACATTAAAAGGTATTTTTTCGGCATGTTACAAGTATGTTGGATAGAGAGACTTAGTAAATTTCAAAGACAAATTTTTCAAGTGAGCGCACAAACAGCTTTTTTATAAGAATATTTTCTTAGGGCAATTTTACTTTGTAGCTCTTTCGGAGCAAGATAAGAGATTCGGTAAACAAAAAAAAAGTAAAGTATCGAAGAAAACCTAAAAACCGCCATTACTTTATGAAATACGCCTATATTAGTATTGTTGGCGGACTTAGTATTTAAAACCCATAAGGATCTCTTCTTCGCTCTTATTGTTTAAAGTTACCCGATCCCCACACGGAGTTACGTATCAAGCTAGATAATATCAATGAATTAGTATTTAAAAGAACTAGTGATGCAACTTACCGCAGCCACTCCTAGACTTTCACTACTAGATGCCAAAGCTGCAATAAGGGCAGAGGCCAACAGGTAGCCAACTGTTTCAATAGCGCAAAAAATAAATTCCTGAAATTCAAAAAAAAAACCTTTTTAATCTATAGGTATACTTTTCGTTTCAATAAATCAATTACAGTCATTTTTATCGGGAAAGTACAGCAAAGCTTAGAATATAGCTCAAATTTTTCCGTAATTTTACTGTTGAAGTATATACTGTTAAGATTTACATCATCAGCAGGGTAAATATTTACTTAGTATGTTCATTCAGTATTATTAACAGACAATAGGACTGTAGTATTATTTTAATATTTTGTTGTTTGTGATTTAATTGTCCAAAGTAAACAAATAACCAATATATATTAAATAGCAATAAAAATATGGGATTTTAGAAAGTTTTATCCATACGTGTAACAAATATCAATTATTCTTACGATTTTCAGCCACGGAATCCTGTTGAATTTTTCGACAATATGAAATACATAAAAAGTAAGCAATATGCCAGTAGTCCAGAATCCTATCATAGCAACCGTGTTGAACCAACTACACCTACCGTGATGGCTAATAATGGACGCAACAACGAAAATGAAACCTACAACATTCAGTACCTGAAACATACAATAAGAAGTGAACTTTTTATACACATTAGTGTTTAATTTTTAAAATATTGTACCAATGTGGTTCATTCTATTGTAATAATGTTTAAGAGTGTTGCAGTAATTGATAGCTTATGTTACATAGCATTTTTATTTGTTTATAAAATAATTAAAAACCACAACCAGTTTTCTTGATTGTTACACTTGCATTTACAAATACTGATAAATTAAGTTATAAAACATTTTTTTAATTACGTAACGAATAATATTTATGTTAATTTAACTTACAAAATATTTATAAGAGCTCATCAATACAATATTCAAATAAAACAAAGTAGCTGTAATCAAACAGACCCTGATTTTTCAAAAACTCCTTTTTACATTATTTCGATTATTTTAGAGAAAAATCCCGTTAAAGTAATGTGAATTATAATATTTCAATAAATACTTGAAATCTAGTATCAGGTGAAATGCGTAATACTTATTTTGAGAAAAATCCTAATAGTCATTGTTATACATATGTTGTATTCAGCAATTAACTCACCAGTTCGGTAATTTTGAGTCTTCCTGGAAGAGTATGTAGGTATGAAGGATCATATCGTATACTGACGCTGCCGGAGGATTGAGTATTCGTTGGAGAATTGACCTGACTTGTATGAGTTTGCATCATTGCTGTAACAGTAAACAGTACCAAGGGGTAGTATTTTACTTTTAGGATCAGCGCTATGTAAGGTGTATTTTATTTACTTATGTAAGTCAGATTTTTAAAATTTTTTTAATTGATGTTATATGATGCTGCATTGCAAATCATAAAATATGATAACTTGATGCCTAAGTTCAGAAATTATATAAATTCTATGAACAGTTTATTTTTTGCATTTGAAAGGAAATTTTATTTTAAAATACATTGTTTCGACTTATATTATTTATATTGACGTGGCCATTATACTACAAATATTGTAACAAACATTTTTTTCGTAAAATAATGTGGGTGATACAAGCATTAATTTTGCTTTATTGTATGTTACATTACAAAATTATACATACATTTATTTCTTAGTAAAAACTTCTTTTGATTTTTATATTTTTACATATTCTAAAATTTTTTAAAAATATTTTTAATTTCTCAACTTATTAACATTTGTAATTTTTTATCGTATCAACACGTGACAAAAAATAGTCTGATAAATTGTAATTCTTCTCGACAGAAAATGGGTGGACGTAGGACGTGTTTCTGAAAGGCGATACTTGAGTCATAATAGATTAGGCGAATAAACATAAATCAAAACGAAAAACTCATAAAAATATAAGACATTGGAGTAAAAAATTGTAGATGTATCACTTAAAAGTGAACAATAATTTATATTTTGGGTACATTAAAAAAATCTTAATAAACAATTTTTTTTATAATTACTTGAAAAATATTGCACTTGAAAAAAAAAATTTTTTTCGACTTATTTTAACTAACACCTATTTGAAAATTTATTTCAAATTGTGCTTGAAGATATAATTAATTTTCGATAAAATTAATATGATGTAACACACTAAGAATACAGCACTCTAAAATATAGATAATCGAAGACACTTGTATCTTATTTTATCATCCCGCGTGCAATGATTAGTTATGGTTCATGCAATCGTTGACCCGCTTGAGGCGTGTCAAACCTTTTTTAAACGAGAACTAGATAACTGGAACTCGCGATAATCCGTGGTTATTTATTTTCGTTACGAATCTTAACGAAATTAAATGTTATCTATTTAAAACGAATAAAATTGTAGCAAAAATAAATTTTCAAAAGAGTTTTCAATTTTCATTTAAAAATGAGTAAAATGTTTATTTTTCAGCTATTTCACTATTATTAAACAAAACGTACCTGTGCTATTTTACTAAAAAAAAAAAGTACAAATACGTGTGATTAGTACGGGTACGTCAGCTAGGGTTCTGGGGCCTTTTTGATAGTATTATTGTTAAAAAATTATTTTTCACTTTTTTTCTTTCTTGAACCTAAATTTTTTAGATTGTTTATTAAAAAACTGTCAACTTTCCTGTTACTAACACTTTTTATAAAAAAACAACAAGAAATTGTGTTTTTAACCGGACGTATTTTAAGCACGTACTTTGGTCCTAAGATTTTACTCAAAAAATTTATTTCAACAGAAACTTAAGAATTTTACTTGATGTTGCCATGACGGTAATACACGATAATTATTTTAGCGCGTAAACGCTGTACCTTTATATACATCATACATATATTATAGTTAAGATATAAGTACGGGTTTTCACACACATAATCTATTAAAAAAATTATCTACGTATTATTCTGTCGATGTACATAACTAAATTTTTTTTACATTAAAAAAAGCCCCGTGATAAGTACCTTTACACCCCAACACCTTATACGTACGTACATGTGAATAATTAAAAAAAACAACAAAAAAAACAATTTTTTCTCCGAGGCTCTAACGCACAGTATTTATTTTGTTCTCAAGTGTGCGATCGATGCTTTCGACTATTGACGATTTCGACGATGACCGGCTTCGACGCGCTTGACTGTCCGCTCGTGCGATCCATACATTTTTTACGTTCCCTCGTGTACACGCGTGTGTGAGTGAAAGTACAACGTTTTATTCAGTATGTAATATATAGGTGTGTTAGTACCAGTAGAACAACCACCGGGCAGTCGGGCAGGGCACCGTTCGAGGTTTGAAGCGCGCACACACACACACACACACACATATATATATATATATACTTACACACTCACGTTTAAGTTACAGATTGCACTCGTTTTTATTCTATAAGTACTTTTGTTTCTGTTCACTCGATGTGTGTACTATGTAAGAACGATTTTTTTTTGGCACACTAGAAAAGGCTACGCCCCACGCAACAATTCCGTTTTTGTTTCCTAATATCTATTTGCGAAAAAAAAAATATTTATATAATACATGCTAGAAAATGTTTATTCTAAACTGAGCATAGAAAAAAAAAATTAAAAAAAACAATAAAACAAACAAGTACTTTACTTAAAAAAAAAAAAAAAAAAAAAAAATCTCGACCTATCCTCACAGTTGTCAGCTAACGGAAACGAGGGCCACAACACACGTAAGACCCATGCAACATATTTGCACTCCGTTACGAAATCGCGAAGCACGCATGGGTACACGCATACGTACAAGTACATACACACATGCACGCACTTAGCGAGTAAGTAACGGCTCACGTCAGCTCCGAAAACGTCCTCCACTCACCTGGTTAATAAGTATATATTGCGCTAATAGACGCGAATCTTCGTACAATACACGCTGGCCGAACGATCGATGATGATCGCTAGCTTGGGTGACGATCGTATCCGTGTAAACAAAAAACACGTCGATAATCAAAACACTCGGACATCTGCGCACAAAACTTATGTTGTGACGAGAGAGGCACGTCTATATTACTTCACTTTTGTTCGCGTAGTGTATATTATAACAGGAGCAGCGGTTGGATACGGATAAAAATTAACAACGATATTAATAAATCATCGATAAACAATTGAATGTAATAACGGGAGTCGAGGCGGTAACCAAGTATTTGGAGATGAAACGACAAAATACGCTGCTAAGGAAAAATCAGTGCAATGTACGGAAAAAAGAAAAACCCGAAACCGGAGCGCGGGGCGTGTGAGCAATAGTTATAATAGTAGTAACAGCACATATATATATATATACATATCATACGCGCCTATATTATGTTGCTATAAAAAATGTATATACATATATAAACACGAGAAAGATGTGCAGACGCCCGCTGTTGTGCTCCGTTTTAACTTTGCTCTCTTGTCTATCTCGCTATACCCCGCGTACGTATACCTTGACATATGGTGATACCTACAGTCTGTCTCGCTCTTTTTATCTCTCTTTTCCCGTCCATCCGCTCC
Source organism: Copidosoma floridanum (assembly GCF_000648655.2). Next base: position 4,444,822 of record NW_019384291.1, on the reverse strand, counting down.
TTTTTTTAAAGGTGTGTTTACATGGTGTCTTAAAATCGTCTTGTTACAGACATATGGTACGTATAGCGCTCCTCGAAGGAGTAATCGATTAAACGGTGTTCCCACCATGTTTGACCGTAGCGTAAGTACATTACAGTGTTCCGAGATATATATATATATATATATATATATATATACTTTTTTGCCCACAATTGCGATTCCTTTCATTTACCGGTTTAGCGGCCACGAATCAGCATCGCGAGCGCGGTGTCTGTTCACTTCTCTTGGAGGCTCGCTACTGTACGTGCAGACTCGTGCAACCTCTGACGCTCGAGGCTACAAGTGGGTTTAAAATTTTGCGGTAAAATTTTATCAACCGAGAGATTAATGAAAATAACGTTAATAACGTTAACAACTTGTTGCGGTTATCGATTTATTAGATATTAAGGGTCATTCGACTCCTTTGGGTATGCGTGTGTGTGTGTAAGTATGAAAGTAACAAAGTTTCCTCTGACAGTTTATTTTATTTTTTAACAAACTAATAATTAGTTTGATGTTGGGACTTTCTTTTTTCAATAGATCCCTTTTTTCGTTGGTGTACAATTTTTTGCTGTACCTAACGATAACAAATCGATGCAATCATTAACTTTTACAAATCAATGTTTTATAATGAAACATAAATTAAATTGAGTAGGAAAAATGTTTAAATAAGTACACGTATGTTGCGTGAGATAATTCAACAATTGAATAACATATACGCATACGTCGATTCTCTTCGCTTTACACCGTAGGTGCAATCCATTCTATTTCTGGTTGTATATTTCTATTTCCATTGAATCCTTTATTTGATTTATTTGCGCACGATTTATCTTATTGGATTCCTACGCGTCGCTCCAAGCGATTTTAGACTCGTGGACCGATCGAATTATCTAATGCCCTACAATAAAAAGTTGATTATTTAATGTATTTTTTAATTGTAAAGTGTCATTTTTAAAGTTATATTTTCAATTATTTTATTGTATTATTTTTTTTATATTTATCTGTAGTTTAACAGTTTTTATTGGCATGAATGTCTGCATTTGAGTCCAATAACAATAACTGCAACATTGACAATAATAATAATAATAATAATTCTAATGGCACCTTACTATTTAAACTTGTTTGTAAAGTTACTGCGTAAAAAATAAATACCAATACGAAAAAATTAAATAACTAGATTTTACTGACAATAGTGTTTTTTTTTTTTTTTTTTCTTTTGTAACCGCCATTTTCATCAACCGACTAAAATTTTGTACGAAAAATGTTGAAAATTCAATCAAGTAAAACATAGGTGTAGAGTGAGACCTCGGCCGGTTTCTCATCCGATTCTATACCATTTCTAGTAAAATTTCGAGCTACAACAGAGGAGGAGAAATACAAAAAAATACGAAGCCAGTGTTTCCGGCATTGATCGAACTCGACATGAACAACAGTCACGGAGCGCTACAATCCGCAGCATTAATTATTTTAGAACTTAAAATTCACAACAGTACGTTGTGCTCTTATAATCACGCATGGAAAGTTAATTTAACTTTGCCCAAGTCATGCGTACAACTTTGCACGAGTTGTATATATTTCTGAGAAAAGATTTTTACAGATTGTTCGAACATCGACATTGGTCCAAAAACCCGTGCGCGAAGTGGTTACTTTGCGCACTAGTGCGCATACCTGTAGCTTCGCTACGTGAAGTTGAACTTCAGCTTCTATAGGTGTCGAACGGCTTCAGCTTCTATAGCGTTTACCTTTGATTGTTGGTCTTTCACATATATAAAACTGAAACCGGTCACTCGGCAAGTCCAACCGATCGGGTCGTGCGACGGTCAAAGAGCATCACCCATCACGCATTGAAGTAAGTATATGCATATCAAAAAGAAGAACAAACGGGAGATGGTCGGGTTGGCAAGAAAATGAAAGACAGAGTGTCTCGCCGACGTCGCTGCATATATATTTACGGGAACGAGGAGAGCATCGGGGAAAATCGGTGGCAGGAGTCCAGCCGTACGGTAAGAGGGACAGCAGCGGCGCGCTCCCAACTTAAAATAACCCCGTGAGCCCTAGCGTCTCTGTCTCTTGATTTTTATTATTATTATTTTTTTTTTCTTTTGCCAGCTATACGAACTAAAGAACGAGAGGGATAGAAGTGCGTCCAGCGGACAGTACAGCAGAGCGCGCGATTCTTACTAGTTGCATTTACCGGTGCGTCGCGCGCGCTCCTCAAAGTTCCTCTCTTTGACCATCGGGCTAGCTATTTTTTTTTTTTTTTTTTTTCTCTCTCTACGACGCTGTGGCGACTGTTGCTGCTGAGGACAGGCCTCCCTAGAGAAGAGCTCCGCGGTGCCGCCACCGCTGGGCCCGTCGCTGATAAGCCGACATGAGTGTGAGTATATATCGTCAAGTTGATGAATATACATCCGCTCGGGGGGTTTCTCTCTGGTGTTACTGACAAATAGTGATAGGGGTTGTTTTTTTTTTTTTTTTTTTTACGTGCGTCGTTCAACCACACGTGGTGTTTCAGGGTGCTTTGAGGTGTATAATTTATGATTAATTTTATCGGTGTAGCGAGGGTGAACTGAATTTTAACGAAACAACAGGGTACAGACGGGAAATAGGAGATTCGTCTCGATTGAAAATTTTGGAAATAGGGTGTCGCTTAATTCTATTTCCATTCGATGTAAAATAGTTGGCAGTGGTTTTAATGAGACGTCGCGCGGTGGTATTTATTATCTGAAAAAAGAGTTCAACATGAGATGAAAATTGGAAAACGTCACGTTTTTTTTTTTTTTTTTTTTTTTTTTCGGAATTTGATAAATTCACGTCAATGAAAACAAAATTTGGTTTTTGTAACGAATTCACTCGGTGTGTACAATTGTTATTCTCGATTTTATCGAAAATCGGTTAGGTTCAAAAAAAAAAAAAAAAACGTAAATACTCGAAGCCAGCCTGATTGAAAGTTATTTTGAAAAGGGACACGCACAATTGTGTGTAGAATACTATATACGTGCTAGTCTATTCTTGACTTGGAGTTATCTTGTTTCACGAAACTAGCTCGAAACTCTAAAATATCCATACTACTTACGACGAAACTATGGCGGCATCGGTAGCTCTTCGATGAAAAAAAAAAAAAAATCGTAGCCTCGTATGGCAATGGGCAAACAAAGCTTTGTGGATGGAAAAGTTAAACAATTTTCCTCGTCATCTTTGAAATTAAGGCCTCGATCGTTATTCCTCTTTATCTCGCTCGGAAAAGCTGAAATAAAATAGATCAGTAGACGAGTTTGGCAGAAGCCGTCGTTTCAAGCTTCATCTTCTCTTTGGGTGGGTAACAAAATTTTGGGAAAAACAGTGCAACTCGCGTAGGTACATTTCATCGTTTGCCGATCAACGTCGTTGACCGATATTTTAACGATATCAGCGCCCGACGAAAATACCCCGTACCATTAATTCTAAATCCGCGACACACGTGCACACACGCGTAAAAGCGGGTAAACGACCCTGTGATCCGTATACACACACGTATATATGTATAAGAAGTTCGTCGCTCGTATACATATATGTATAAAATGGCAGGTGCCGAGATACAATATAGGCCGCGTCGTGGGGGATATTTTAGCGCGAAAAATCGCGTATATAATGGCATAGGCGATAGGTTGGCATAGCGTTGTAAAATTAGATGTCGCGTATAGAGCGCGGGCCGAATCACGTGTGATATTTTCGTAGCGCAGCTTTTGATGTGCCCGAGGTATGCTTCGGCACGAAAAAAAACCCTCGTAATTTCCCCGATAAATCGAAATTCCGAAAAATCGGCTACCAACCGATTTGCCGATCTTGTGCGAGCGATCCATCTACAGATCGGTATATATGTGACTATAGAGTGTCTAGCACGTGTGGTGTATATATAACTGTGTCTCGCACGCCCGGCTACAACGAAGAAGGAACAGGAAGAGACTGTCTCTCTCGCGCGAGTGTCCAGAAATAGCTGGACCCGCAGAGCCCATCCGAAGCCGCGGTCGGTCGTCTCCTCCCCGCACCCTCGATGAGCTTGCGCCAGAAAGCGGATTTTGACCGCAAAATTCGGTCTCACTTAAACTCTGCGTACTTGCACTTAACCATCTGATTTTTTTTTTTTTTTTTCTTCTAAGTGACGAGTCAAGAAAAGAGATTTGATGCGTCAGCGCGGGGTAAAAAAGACTGGCTTCGCGACCGGTTATGCGCTTATAGCCACTCGTGCAGGTACTTATCTTAAATATAAACACTGCACATTTCGGAGCATGGCAGAGAGAGAGAGAGAGAGAGGATAAAAGAGTCGTCCGCGTGACGAACGGGTATAGGGCTCGGCATACCTATACTCTACTCTTTTGAAAATCGACGCGTCGAGCGGGGCTTTTGTATGACACGGGCGCGTCCTTCCATCGGTTATTTTTGCATCGCTTCACTTATGCGCGGTACGTAGGGTTTATGCACCACCGTACATACATTTATAACTCGTACAAATTTTCGTTTACAAATCGTACGTACAATAGTTTGTTTGTATTTCAGCTGAAAACACTCTACTCCGCACAATATTGGAAACAAATAAACTTCAAAGAATTCAAAGGAAATTTTTTTTTTTTTTTTCCCTTATGAAAAACTGTGCTTGCAGAATTCCGGTGCAGACAGATGGCGGCCGATGGCCATTTCGAATCCAGCGACGCGGGCCGCTCGGATAACCCGCACGATGCCTCAGTGGGTTTTGGTGAGTACGAACGAAGAACTTTTCACATTCGCTTGATAATTTTTGGCGTATTGTACAAGAATTGTCCGGAGTTTTGTAAGTTTAACTTGAAAAATGCGACGAAAGGGTCAAAGAACGGCACCGGTGGTTCACGTAAAAGTGACAAAACCCAATGTATCCATTTAGCCTTTTTTTTAAAAAATTCTAATTTGATAAACGTGTGGTCAACAGCAGGCACAGCAGGTGGACCGGCAGCAGGTCACAGATCGGCCGCCAACGCCACCAAAGGTACCCCCGCCGTCCCTGTCGGGCGACTGCGGGGACCCGGACTACGAGGTCATCGAGTTCCCGCCGCGTAGCTCCAACGGCACCTACAGCAACACCATGAACACCGGTAAGAGTAAATTGGGATCGGTAAAAAAAAAGAAAAAAAGAAATGCCTGTACCATCACCTAATCTCTCTCTCTCTCTCAGGATCAATGTCCAATGGTCACGGGGCATCGGCAGCGGGGGTACCCCGGCCAAAGTGTTCGCTGTGCGGCCGGGAACGTGGCTCAGTGCGCTGCGACGCCTGCAACGACGTGTTCTGCGACAGTTGCGACGAGGCAAACCACAAGCACCCGAAACGCCGTAACCACGCGCGCCGCCGGCTCGTCCAGGAGAACGGGGCCTCCGTCAAGCCACCCTTGCCCCCCAAGGGCGATACAAGGGGCCCACCTCCCGTTCCGCCTCCCAGGCGCAACCGACGGGGTAACCAGGTAGGCTGCCTTGTCCTCTAGGGGAGGTGGCGTCTTGCACCCTCGCAGGACTATTTTTTAAGTGTATACCTGTACACCGTGGCCTTGGTGCTAGACGTTGTTGCTGTTTGTACGGTTGTTTTACCATTTGCGTATGGCGGTTTGACTTTTTTTTTTCTTCCTCCATGTTTCGTAGTTTTTTTTTTTTTTTTTTTTGTTTTCACACGGACACGCATCATTTTTATTTACGTAGATACCTTTGTAGATCCTCTTGTACCTGCAGCGTGTGCTGGTCATATGTATCATGCCAATGTCCTGCTTGTAACGAAGGACCGTAGATATTAAAAAAAAAAAAAAAACTTTGTAAAACGCTTTCGCACAATATCTCTCTCTCTCTCGCTTTTCAACCAGAGTCTAGATCAACGAGCTTACGAGACTGGTGCCAAATTCTTTTTTTTTTTTTATTTCGTTCGCGTTTTTTGTTTTGTTTTTGCCACCGCAACACTTGTTCGATAACGATTTTTTGTTTCTTTGTAGACTTTATTTTCTACTCTATAATCTTGTTTTCACTGTGTGTGGGCTGGGTGCAGAGAAAGAAAAAAAAAAAAAAAAACTTACTAAGGTATAACTTTTGAATGACTGACTCACGTTTCATTCCATTTCAAAAAAAGGATGTTTTTTTTTTTTTTTTTTTTTACACTAAATGATGAGAAATATATACAACTACGTTACTAAATCTCATTGTAATCATTAACATTTAAATTGTATTTCTACAGCTTTGCATTATATTATTATATACGTATACAAACTAATGATTATTATTATTATTATGTCTATTATTATTGCTAGCTCTGTGATATTATGCTAAAAGGACAACCTCGACAATCCGACGGATTAAGAAAATCTTTATTCCGATAACTCACTAACAGGGATTTTTGTTGTTTTCGTTGTCATTGTTTCTCTCGCGTGTTCGATCAAATTTGTGATATTTCAGGAATCTCGGCATCTCATTTGTACAATGGTATTTATAGCGCATAAAATTAGCTGAGAAAAAAAAAAAGAAAAAAAAAAAAAGAGTAAAGTAGCCGCAGCCCAAAGGTATAGTCGAAACATCCCGTTTTTCTCTCTATTTCTTTTTTTCCTCCTCTTGTGCAATTCGTCTTGTATACTTGCTTCCACCGCTTTGCCTCGCGCGTCTTCTTTGTGGTATCGTTACCATTACACGTCACTACTACTACGTCGCCATAAATATAACGAGGCGGCAAAACGAATCACTCCGAAATTTTCATCCATTCACACGTGTGATCATGTGTCGCCGTATATACCCTCATATACGATTATTAATTGTTACTGTTAATTGTTATGACATTTATTTCATATTGTTATGTATATGAACCAATGATTTATATAATCCATGTGCTAATATTTTTCATTGTATACGCTACAATTGTTGTGATTTTAATATATAATGCTGTTACGAAAGAAAAAAAAAAAAAAAATATCTGCCGTATTCACTGAAACTCCCTCACATGTTTTTCCCTTCCTCTTTGGGAGGAAATTCTGTTTTTTGAAGATTTTGATGTATTGTTTCGTCGCATACGTTGATGTTGCGCGGGTAATTTTTTTTTTTCATCCATCAGTGAATAAGGCAGTATTTTTTGTTTTACTCAAAGTTTTACATTTGATTGCTTTTATCATTACTTACTACTGCCACGCTAACACGTGTATAATACATACATGTATAATCATACATGTACCAAGGATTCAACGTAAAATGTCATTCATTATTTTTACCGCATTCACTATCATACACCTCAAAGCTCAATATCTTCAAAAAATAATTCCTCTCAACATTATTTTTTATATATTACGATCAAAACTAATTTTCACCTATTGATAAACTAAGCCAATGTAAATTTTTTAAAATCATTTTGATTGATTTCAATACCAATGACAAAAAAAAGTTAAAAAAAAAAAAAAATAAATAAATAAATACCCACCAAGTTGAAGAAAAAAAAACTTGTGCGCGCACAAAAGCGTGCATCGGACGAGCCGTCCACTCTAATAAAACTCGAGTTTCGCGCCCGTATGCCCCACGCAGGGTAAACCATCGTCATCGCCATCCCCGCATCACCAGCAGCCGAACTTTTCCCACTTCGACGCCAACAGCGGTAGATCCTCGACCCTAAAACGCGGCTCCACGTCGACCCTGACGAGACCGTTGCCCTCGCCGCCGACGTCTCAGCTGCCACCCCCGCCCTCGGACGCGGTCCTGATGCAGGCGAGCCGCAAAGCCCAGGCCATCCGGGAAGCCGCCGCGACCGGCAACACCGGCACTGACAAAATGACGACGCTGCAGGTCCGATCGGCTCGTCCATACAAGTACAGGTACGCCCATCGCGCAGCGGACCGGAAAAATCACGATTCCCGTCCACTTGTCGCAGGAGAGATACCGGAGGTACCAAGAGGCCATGCGAGCCCAGGACGCGAACCGGCGCCGGCCAACGATCGACGCTGCCACGCTGGCCAGGGACACGAGCAGTCCCCGGCTTCGGCACAGTCTGGCCTCACCACCACCCACCCCAGCCCGGGGCATCGTCCAATCGACCAGCGTCTGCGACCTCACCTCAGCCAACGTCTGGAACCCCATGGGCATCCAACAGGTATACTTAACGCGACGCGACCCCGCGTGCCTACGAATGATCGGCAACGTTGAACAAAACAGGCTCAGTCGGTGGCTCATTTGGGCGGCCCAATGATGTGGTACCCGGCTAATCCCTGGGACAACCCAGCAGCCCTGGGCGGCTCGACCCTCAGCCTGAACCAGCAGCCAACCATGTGGCCGGCCTACCCGATGGGCTACCCGCACGTGGTGCCCTACCCCATGCAGCCGGTTTCCCGCGGCCACAGCCCCGCACGGAGCGTCAAGTCCCGGAGGTCCAAGGCGGCCTCGCCCTCGCCGAGTCTCAAGTCGCGCAAGTCGACGGCCTCGACGCGCTCGAGGAGGAGGCGGTCGCCGAGTTCCCCTTCGGACGCCTCGTCCGAGGACTCGGGCGACTCCGACTTTGACGACAGGATGTCCAGGAGCTCGAGGTCCTACAGGAGGGACAACGTCCGTGCCAGGAATCACCAGGACGAGCTCGCGAGGAGCAGGAGAAGGTGAGCGTGGACCACTGTTCCATTTCGGTTCCACTTCTGACACCATTTTTATCGGATGGAGGGTTGGGACTTTTTTTTTTTTTTTTTTTTTTTTATCAATCGCACACTCACAGCTGGCGCTCCGAGGACAAGATAAACAGTCTCGAGGAGCAGTGGATCGCCAGGCATTTTCCGGCAAACGGGCTGCCACTGGTCCGTCCCGACCCCGAGGAAGACCGTCGTTCGGTCGCCTCGACTCGCCGACCCCTGGACGAGATCGACGACGATCCGGGACCGCTGCCCTGCTACCCGAGGGCCGGTAGCGTCCAGGGCCGCAGCGGCCAGAGCACCGACGACTCGGCTGGACCGGCGGGGTACCAGAGGCGCCGCTCGAGGCAGAAGCCCACCAGCTCGTCCGACGACTATCCGCCCGAGCGACACGTGGAACGGGGCGGGACGCTGCCAAGGTCCATGGGACGCAGGCCGAGGGAGGCGATCGCGAAGAGGGCGGACTCCGAGGAACTGGAGCATCCAAGGACCGACAGGCGGAAGTCGGGGTCGATCAGGGGGACCTTTGACGAGTCGGACGGCAACGTGGAGCCAAAGAGGTTCGCTTGGGCTTACTGGGTGGCATTTTGGGGATTTCTCGCTTGATGGTGGTACGGTTCGTAGGATCAGCTCGGCGGAGAGGTCCTGGCAGCAGAGCGGCACCACGACCATGACAAATCGAGCGGCAAAGTCACCGATCCCCGATCGGCACGGCAATCGCGCGGCTACCGAGCAACGACGAACGGGGCAGTCGCCCAGTCCTGACGACAAGCGCGCGCCAAGGGTGCCGGAAAAATCGGCGTCGCCGGACAAGAGATCGAACAAAGTCCAGGAGAAGAAGCCACCAATGTCGCCGGCTCCGAGCGACCAGAGGCGCGGCAACGAGGCCGCGCCCAAGAAAAACGGGGAACCTGCCAAAACACTCGGCGAGGTAAAGTTGTTGAATTTTCCTTTTTGTGGGACAAGATGACGTGAGATGTAATTTTCAGGTGTCGAAGGGCGATTGGCCGTGCGAGTACTGTACGTTCCTGAACGAGGCGAAGGACAGGGTGTGCGCGGTGTGCTGCAAGACGAAGAGCAGCGCGCTGCCGCCGCCGAGGGACGAGGACGACGAGGAGCTGGCGGAGAGTCTTAGTAAGCTGGGCCTCGGGCCCGACTCGTCCAAGGCCCCGGCCAAAGGTAGAGCCCGACGAAAGATCAGCTTTTCCTTTGGCACCAAGTTCACCAAGTGACACTGCGCACCGATCGAGGCCCGATTGTTTAGCTCGTTCAGTTTGATCATTGTTTTTTTTTTGTCATTTGGTTTGTTGGGTGACGGCATTATGGGGATAAATTAGAACGATGATTAATTACGTTGTTTCTCGCTTTTGAATGATTTTTTTTTTCTTTTCAAATTATCTGTGATACTAGAGAGTAAACAAACATTCATCCGATATTGCATTCGATCTTATTCTATGTGTGTTCAATACTTACGTAGCAATGCCTTCATCCCGTGTGCCACTCTTGCGAGGCTCTTCGCAGCCTCGTGTTTTTTTTTTATTATTTTTATTATTTTTGGTTAACAAAGAAAATAAGTTTTTTTTTAACTCTGTTTTGTAGTCTAGAATAATAAGCAACTCATTTGTCACGCAATAGTACATTTTTTTCAAACATCCATACCGATTGTGTATTCTTGAATGAATAATAAAACATTTATGTGGCGTTTTGATATTGCACATACAAGCAAGTGGTACCAAATGCAAAATCGTGCTTTGAAAAAATTTCACAGGAAGAGCTTGTACTTACTTGCTTTTTTTCCTTCAAACTTTCTGTTATTCATTCAAGCTGCAAACGTTTCAAGGACGATCGTGCATTTGGCCTTTCCTCTTTGAATCCACCCCCGCACTCTCTCACTCATTTATCCTTTCGTTGGACTCCGCTATTTCAGTTAATAAAATCCAATGCAAATGTAAACATTTATTTACTAACGAGTGTATATATTGATTTCTCAAGGTTCTCAGCAGACAATGACACTTTAGATTATTTTTTTCAAATAAAAGTCTCGTAACGATAATCTGTAAATTTTATTTTTTGTCACTTTGGTCTCTCATTTGATTTCTTTAATTTTCACAAAATCAACGTGATCAAATATACTTTCAACTATTGCTTGCGGGAAAGAAAAAAATACATGGCACTGGGAAAAAATTTGCAACGTTGACGAAAAACGTCCCAAAAAAAAAAAAAAAAAAAAAACCTTTTGATTACAGAATACAATACGTGCGATGAAGACGAACAGTCGGATGTTCCACGGATCTCGGAATCTCCCGAGGTAACAGTAGAAGAGCCGAAACCCATCCCCACGGAGTCGCAAACGCAGAGCACATCGCGAGGTACGTCGCCGATGAAAGAGTCGGAAGTACCGCAGGTTGAACACACGACGACGTCCACGGGGACTTTGGTCCAAAGTACCGAGTCCGGGGAGACGGAAACGAAGGAGCCAAAAAAAACGGTTACGAAAAACGAGGAGCGTCATGTCGAGGTAAAAAGCGTCACCGTGTCCACGGGTACCTCGCCACCCCCACAGAGCATTTCGACACAAGTGAGTGCCGTACACAACTATTCAATATACGTCTTCCAAGTATTGCCTCAATTTTCATCACACCCAACGTGAATGAATACACATACGTTATAAGGGAAGAAAATGACATTGTTCAAGCAAACGATGATTATTCCAGACGTACGAGGACCCGAGTCTGTTGAAGGAGAGAGAAGAATCGTTTCGAAGAGCTGCGTCTCTGGCTCCGTCGAGAAGCTCGACAAAATACGACGACAGCGACTCAGAAGTATGTTATGGTTGATAACTATAATCATCGGGTGCCTTGCAAAAATTCTTCATTAAGACTATATTATTATTATTATTATTATTATTACCTCGTTATGTCCACCATCACGTACTGATTAAAAGCATTCGACATACAACATGTGTATGGTATAATAAAATCTGTGTGTACGTACATGTCTCTTTATACTGTTCATGTCACGATATGGGCTACTTCAACAATAAACCCAATTATCGACAGATCGAGCAATTTTTGATTCAGTAGCAAGTGTCAGACGTATCAGTTAGCAGGACAAAGTATTCATCAATTTGGACGCTCGAAAATCATCACTTAGATAATATATACCCTAACAAAATTATTAATTAACTCTCGCAATGTGTGTAATACTTTTAAGCGTCACTTCGTCGCAAACTGGATAAGAGTCGCGAGTCAAGTTTACGAATTCGATTGAGCTTGTGTTCTAGGAGGGTAGATTTCCAAGCAGCCCCGAAGGTTACGGCGGTGGCCGGTCCAGGTCCAGTCGTCGGCAGCAGTCGAACCCCAGGCGCGACAGAACTAGACGCAATTCCCTCACCTCGCCGCATCGTTACTTTCGTTCCCGGGTAAAACGCATCGCGATGAAAACGTTTCTCTTTCCTTTTAGTGACTATAATATACTCCTTCCATGTGTCTCACTTACACGATCGCACGTTATTGTACGTCCCACGTGCGGTTGTCATCATTGCCATTAACTCCACGCCAATTATATTAGTAACAGAGCCTCCCTACCCAGCACAGCCGTTATCATTTTGCCGGTGTATTAATACGATGCGTGAAGAAAAAACTGAAAACGTTTCTCATCGACATCTTCACTTTTATCACCTTTGTCATGAGTGGATGTGCGTTTGCGCTTAAGTTTGCACGTTGACATTTGCTGCTTCTACTCTGATGACTTTGGTTTATGATTGGATTTTTTTGGCATGCTTTGACGACTAAGACATCAATGAAAAACGTCGGCTCGATAACCCGAAAATTCTTCCTTCTCAGGAACCGAGTCAATCTCGATACGTGGAAACGATGAGCAACAGCAGTGGCAGCGGAGTGACGGTCAATCCGGGGCGGCAGAGTTTGACCCGCCAAGGCTTGGAGCTGGTCGAGGTGTTGCGAGAAGCCGAGCGCCGCGGTTATTCGGCCGACGACATACAAGTGGCCCTGGTCCAGGATCCAGCGAATCCGCTCGACTGGCTGAAGAACCAGTGGCCCCACCTTATCGAAACCGTGCAAATCCTCGCGACCACGAGGGGCAAGGACATGGGCGACGGCAACGACATTGGCACCCTCACCCCCATCGAGTCCAAAGACGTGCTGAGACTTGCCAAGGGCGACGTGTGGATCGCAGTTGCCAGTGCCATTCAGCTGCGGCAAAGAAAGGTTTCTACTGTGTGGGTGTACCATTTGGCTGGGCTACAAGTAAATTTTGGGTTTTCGTTTTAGTGCCAAAGCATAATGACCAAGGGAAAATTCACGCTCAACAGTGTCATCGCCGCCCTCGACAACAACGCCGGGAACGAGGAGTCGGCTCTGTTGGAGTTGCAAAAGGACCAGCTGAAGCCATTCCTCATGAGGATTTGGGGACCTCCGGCTGGAGTCGAGAACGAGGAGGCCGCACCGCTCGGAGGTTACGATCATGATTTACTTTAAACCACGTGCACACACTTGGTTTTCCAAACGAAAATTCTCATTTTTTTTGTTTGCCGTATCGATGTCTTGGCTGCCCGGGAAGTTCACTAAACGACACGCGTGAAATTTCAGCCAGAGCGAGGGACGAAGTAGCCGCGCCGGAGACTCATGGGGATGCCAGCGAGTCGGCCAACGAGGAGAGAGAGGCGAGGAAACAGGTAATTCCCATAATCACGCGCAACGACGTGCACACAGATTTCCAACGGCAATTGGCCGCTCTGCGCGAGCTTACCGACAATTTGGAGCACGACGAGGCGCTCCAGCTCATCGGCGAGATGATGCAGGACAAGGCTCGAGCTGCCAACCAGTCGCCCGAGTTTACAGAGGAGATGGAGATTTTGAAAGGCGCCTCGGAGAGACTGGAAAGGGAGTTGACCAAATCCTCCGGCAAAGAAGATTCCTCCAAGTCCAAGGAACTTGAAGGTACCGACTCTGCGGAAGTTTTGGAGCTTAATGGAGTCATAAATACATCTGTTAATGACGAAATTACTGGAAATGCGAGTAATACGGTTGCCGACAATGCGACTATAGTTCCTAGACTTTACGAAAATGTGCAATTGCAAAGTGTGGATGAGAAGCCAAAAAATTCGGAGGAATCGACGAAACGCAGTCCAATGGAAGAAAACGCTCAAATGGAAAGACGAGGAGTTGTTGCAAACGATAGTGATCCCGTAAAAATTCAAGAGTGTGCGAGCACAATAAACACTTTGAATGATAATACGAAAATCGAAATGAATAGAGAATCAATCATTTCTGGCGAAAGCATTACGAAAACCGGCGATGGTCCTCAAGCGCAAACTATTGAAAGTGCCTATTCAGCGGAAAATGAAAATAAAGATGTTGAGATTCATGAAAGCACAAATGTGTCAACAAGTACCAGTGGCAATTTCGAGAGTGTAGAGACAAATGAAGAAACTTGCAAATTGAACAGCGAGAAAAAAGTCTCAGAGGTGGAAACTGGTGTGGAGCATGAAGAACTTTTAGAAAGTTTGAAAAACGAAACGGAGCATCCCGCGGCAGTGCAACAGCTCATGTCTGCCATGAAAATGATTCCAGAACAGCTTTTAGGTCAGATAACAGCCGCCTTAGGAATGCTTTCCCTAAAAAAGAGCAGCGCGATACAAGTAGAAGCGGCACCCCTTCCAAATGTCCCTCAAGATAACACAACTGTACAAATATTAGATAATGTAGATAACAATGATGTATCGGTAGTTTCAGTAGAGCCATCACCTTTAGAAAAAGTAGTTATGAATCCTGTGACTGCACCACTTGATACCACCAATAATTTCGAAACTCTAGTTTTAAAGTCGAATGACAATAAAGAAGAAACGGGAAAAAGTATTGTCTTTTTTGAAAGTACAAAATCAAAAGTTCTGATTGAGGAAGCCAACGGAATCGAAATAAATAATAGTACAAATAGTACAGTAAGTAATTTAAATGTAGCTTTGATGAATGATGTTTCGAACGATCCTAGAGAACAGAGCAAGAAAGGCGAAGAAAATGAAGCAATTGCTGGTATTCAGACAAGGGATCCGAAGGATAGTAATGCTAAACTAGAAAGTAACAAAGATTTGTATAATACCAGTATACGTGATGGATCGGACACAAGCGAAAAAATGATCGATTGTGGCGACGCTACAACGCCTGCTTCAAATGATTCAGCCAAGCAGATTAAACTTGAAAAATTACCTATTGTAAATGTGCCGAAAAATGAAGCTATTAAATTGAAGATATCCGAGCTCCCACCTGCACAAGTTTTAAAAGCGCAAGTTACAAATCAACTTGAGACTGTTGTTGACATTTCTAAACCCAATCAGCTTACTGAAAAAGAAATTGAAGAAACTTCAAGTGTAGCTGTAACTACTGCTATCGCATCTGAAATCATTGACGATGATAACGCAAAGGTATCACCTACAAAAGAAGATTGTACAACTTTCCTCAAAGTGCAGACGAAGCCATCTCCAGCAGTGGATCAAGAAATACCGATGGTGTCACCAAAAGGGGTATGTACGAGTACAGTTCACATTCAAATATCAAACGCAGAAAATTTAGTGGTAGAATCATCAGAAAATAACGTCTCAGCACTTGATGCCGTTCCTGCTATACAGATTAATAATGTTTCCATTGACGACTCGAACTTAGTAGAACCAATAGAGGATTCGTTAAGTCAAATGGCGGATGACGTCTCTTCATCGTCCGAAGAGTTTTGTACAGTTCGCGAGGGTAGTTTTGACTCTTTGAATAAAACCAAATCCAACCAATTGTACGAAGAAATTGCTTCTTTGGAAAGGGACGCGTCTTCCAGTAATTTGTCATTAAGCGAAGAAGAATCGTCCATCAGTAAAACGTCCAACTCGTGCAATTCATCGGAAGAAATCGTAACTACTAACGCAGTACTAATTTTGTCACCGCTAAATCAATCATCGACAGAAAACTTCATGCACATTTCATCAACAATCGTTAATTTAAGCTCGAAAAATAATAAAAATGTCATCACTCAACCTAACATGCAATCGACATCATTGAAATCAGGTAGTGCAGTTGATGGTAGGTCGATTAATTTGGATCAATTTATGCCAGATCAATCAAACAATATTGACGATGGGAGGAAAAAAAATAAAAGTTGTCGAGACGAAAAAAGTGACGAAACTTTTTCGAAAAATAAAAAACGGACTAGTGTTTTTACTGTTTTAACGTGCACGCGAAATTCCGACTCAAAGTCAAGCGAGTATTCATTTACGAGCTCTGAAGAAACTTCTGCGTCTTCGGAGCTGTTTTTAGAGCCTAAAATGGTAACAGCAGACACAGAACTAAAGCCAATTCAAAATGAACTTGATGTAAAATTATTTTCAAGTAATAAGTGGAAAAAAGAAGAACAAAATCTTAGTACTGTTCCACGAGTAGTCAATTTTAACGACATGAACGGATTTTCAAAGCCTGAATCTCAGTTTGAACCGATTGATTTTGTAAAAGACGAGGATTCGAAAAGTGGGTCCATCGAAACGTTTGAATTGAAAATTTCCGAAGCACCTCTGGTATCCGTCAAAGATAGCGCTCCACCAGTTAGCAATAGTTCAGTAATCATTCCCGATAATAATAACTATGACAGTGAATGCAGCGACACGAAAGAAGACATTTGCTCTGAAAAATCGTTCGATATCGCGCCTCATGTACAAAAAGTAATACTTGTGCAACCAAAGTCACAATCCAATGAAAGTAATTTGTCAAACGTAACAGGCGAAAAACCATTAGGCAAACCTCGGCCAAAATCTCCGGTGAAAAAAATTATAATTGGAAGACGATCGCCTGTGAAATATTTGAAAAAGGCTCCAAACCTATTGATAAGTAATCCGGTGAAACCTAAAAGTCCACCGAAAATATTGCGCTCTCAAAATAAACCCATTTGCAGATTACCGTCGAAGATGATACTGGAACGACACAAAATTTTAACGAGAATCCCGAAAACTCATGATTCAAAGAGTGAGTTTAAAACAAGAACGGTTGGCGTTGCTTACGGTAAAATCCAAATTCAAAAGTTGCCACTTGAGCAAAGAACTGCATCTCTACCTTTGGCAAAAACTCCCACTGAAAATATCAACGAAAACATCGCCGTTCAAAATAACTCCGATAAATTCGACGATAAAACTTCAGGGGGGACCCTCCCCTCGAAAATACCAGTTTTCAAAGGGTTTAAATTCATTCCTGCGTCAACTGTATCGGTTTATTTGCAGAAACAGTTTGATGCTAAAATCATAAAGCCAAACACAACATTCAGTACCTGCAAAAATAGTATGTTCAAAAAGTTTCAGAGACAACAACCAGTACAAACAAATCACAATAATGAAAGTAATCAGAAACCTTCAGAATTGAATAACGTCCCTGAAAAACCCGTAAATAACGATGAAGAAGAGACAGAGAAAATAGATTCGCGTACGGCTGACTCGCACTCTGAAACTGAAAGTGTAGAGATAACTGAAAAAAAGGAAAGTAATGATGATATCACTAATCAAACTCAAGAAAAAAAAGTTATCAGCATGACGACCTTTGAACAAATCAACAAACATGAAATCAATAGGAAAACCGAAAAAAATTCTCGAACGATTTCGGATGGAAAGTGTCATGAACCGATAAAACAAAGTGTTGATTCAATAGATGAATCAAATGTAGTGGACGAAGGTAAAAGCGAAGCTTCTTTATCTATAAGTAGAAAAGAACTGGTGGAACATAGTGAAGAAGAAGAAGAAGATGATGAAGAAGAAGGAGATGAAGAAAGTGAAAAAGACGAAGAAATGGAGTTCGAAGAAGAAGGACAAGAAAGTAGCGAGACTGAAAGTGAAGAAGAATTAGAAAGTGATGCAGAGATGGAAGAAAGCGATCTAGAAGTACAAGAATTGGCTGTAAGGCAAACATTTTTGAAAACAAAAGACTCGAACGAATCAGATGAAGAAGAAGATGATGACGAGGACGAAGAAGAAGAGGAAGGCGACGAGAATTCTCAAAGTACGAGTAAAGAAACGAAAGTTACGAGCGAAGAAGAAAGTAACAGTGGTTCAGATGAAGAAGAAGAAATTAATGCGGACAAGGAGGAAGAGTCGTCAGAATTTGAAGATACGGCGAATCTCGAATCAAACGTCGAAAAGATGCTTGAAAAAACTTTGAACCGTATCAAAGCTCACCTGTCGGACTACAATACGTCGGATGACGAATCGGCTGCAGAAGATTTGAAAGAGGACGACAACGAACAAGTTCCCAAAGTAGTTGCAGAACAAACTGACTTGGAAATAACTGCAAAATCAACTAGTTCTGACGATACAACAGAAACCACTAAGGTTGGTAATGAGTCATCATCTGCTGGTGTCACAAGCAAACAAATTTTGCAATCAACAGAAGAGGAAGAAAAGCAAGTGGTAACAAAAACCGTCAAGCCTCAGAAGCGTTTTTCAATCGTGGCTAGCTGCATCGAGCAATTCGAAACTGAAAAGAAACCGAGGTACAAACGGCCGAATAAAAATGAGGATAAAAACGCGGAGCCCAGTGGCAGCAACAGTAAGGAATCTGCTCCCACGACTGAACGGGAGGTCAGTAAACAAAAAAACAAAAAAAAAATCTAAATAACGACACTGTCAAGTCTGATTTATTGGCAGACCAATGTCTACAAAAAGAGCTCGATTGCAAACAAACAAATAACAGCAAGCCTTTTCTCATTGAACACTCCCAAGTGTTGCCCTGATTGTGCACGTAACGCAGTGATACGAACTTTGAACTTATGTTTACTTACAAAGGACAATATTAATGTCGCCAATCACAGCATCAAAGACCACTTGAGCTATATACCCTTTGATTTTTTTCTTCCCCGTGTATTATGTTGTACTAAAATAAGACACATCCGATTTGGTGTTTGAACAATTAATTTCTCATCTGTAACCGTACCATTTGATGTATATAATTAATAACATTAATGGGTGAGTATACCTCCGTCACACTAACGTATTAATTCACGTCGCTCACCATACACGTATAACAAATGCATAATCACTTGAAAAATACAAAGTGAAAACGATTTCTCTTATATTAATTTAAACAAGTATGTGTACCTATACATGAAGATTGAAATCATTTTTGTTGAGCATCAAAGCAAGAACACGTGTTTGTCATTGACAATTGTAAAATGAAATACATCTAATATAATGTGCGAAGAGCTCTCTTATAGACGTTGGTGCATTTTGTTGTTTTGTCCCTCGTATGAATCACGGCTAGAATTTCATCCGCATGATCCACCCCCACTTCATGCATTCTTCATAATCACGCATTACTTTTTGTACTTGAGGATATCATTTATCAGTAATTTAAAAAATTTCAATTTCAATTTTTTGACCCTATTGTAATTGTAACGTGTGTTATTTCATACGGCCGTTAAAATAAAATCAATGTAGATAACAGCTTTGAACCCACGATTCGAGAAGAAATTTGCATAACAAAGAAAAAAAAGGTATGCACGTATAAACGTACGCTATTGTGAAGCCATCACCTGTTGGCAATTTAATTATTGTTCACCCTAAAATTTTGAGTGCAAATTTGTCTCATTTTACCAATAAAAAAAAAAAAAAACACACTCGAAGCACGCTACCCACCCTGCGAGAAGTACTTTAAATGATTGAAAAAAATCGTTTTGGACGGTTTTATCATTCCAGAGGGTCGCGAGACGATTGTTGGCCGAGGGTCGGGCCGCCAGCTACGAGGAAGCCGAGGTGGCCGCGAGCCTTCTGTCCTTGAAGTTTGACGATGAGGAGGCAATCCAGGCGGCTAAGCAGTGCACGAGCGTCGAGGCCGCGCTCGCTTACTTACAGCAGGAATGCGAGCTCTGCACCGGAAGGTTCTCCATGAGTCAGGTCGGCCGTCGAGTTTGACACACCAACCCTTTTGCGCGTTGTACAAGGAATAAAAGTTACAGCAGATTCCGAACTACACGTTGGGACGCCGATGTATTAGTTGAAATTTTTGCGATTTTTGTTTATAATCCTTATTTATACGTTTTTTCAAAAGTTTGGGAAAAAATTAATCGTAGTTTTACAATGAAAATTTAATTGTTTTTGGGATGAATTTCATAGTAATTTAAATTTAAAATCATTGCAATTTGCTCAGCGTCCCAACTTTAATGTGCTTAATTTGCAATACTTTTCTCCACAATGTCACTGCCGTCCCATCGAACAGCTCGTTGTTTCATTATCATTTCGCTGAGCCGTGAGCGTAGGTACTTGAGATAATGCGTCGACCTCTTGAGTTACGTTTATTTTCATCCATAGTCTGATAAGCATAATTACATTATACGCAGTGATAATGTTTCGTTTCTTTCATCTGTTGCGCAATACATTATGGTCAGAGGGTCGGTTATTGCTCGACCTGAGATTATTAAGCTCCCACTTTTCAAAATTGGATTTTCGTACAGCGCTAAATTAAAATTTCTACCCCGCGATTCCTGATTTTTTGAAGATATAACCGAGTCCATTACGGGACGGTTCAAGGCACAGTTGTGCACAACTCGATGTCTTGGTTTGATACCGCGTGTTAATTCATCAACGCGTCATCATCATGAAAACGTTTATCCTCCGCAAACTTACGATTTCGATAAACATTTTTTTAAAACTGCCATCCTTCATAAATGTTAAATCGAGTTTCGTCAACAGTGGCAGTCTTTCGGTAACCGATACTTTTTCGAAAATACCCGGCGGAAAATTCTAAAAACCAGATCTTGTTTATTAAAATCAAGTGAGGGGGGGGGGGAAACTACTTACAAACGAAATGAATTCGCTCACCTGCAAACACTACACCCTACGACCAAAAATACTCACATAATACACGTTACTCTGGTAGATGGTGTCGATGTTGCGCTGCACGCACCGCTGCTGTACCGAGTGCGCGAAAAATTACTTCACGATCCAGATAAGCGACCGCAGCATAACCGACGCCGCGTGCCCGTTCTGCAAGGAGCCGGATCTACGGGACGCCGACGAGGACGACATACTCGAGTACTTCAGCATCCTCGACATACAATTGAAGGCTCTGCTCGATCCGCCCGTGCACGAGCTCTTTCAGCGCAAATTGCGCGATCGCACCCTCATGCAGGACCCGAACTTCAAGTGGTGCGTGCAGGTGAGCACATACAATACATGTGATGACAATAACGACAAGTATACATAAATACTCTCGATTGTTTATTCATATGCAATGTTTTTTTTTTCTTCTTCTTCTTCTTCTTTTCTAGTGCTCCAGCGGCTTTTACGCCGATCCAAAGCACAAGCGGCTTATCTGCCCGGATTGCAAGTCCGTCACTTGCGCCTTTTGCCGGAGACCGGTAAGTAAACAATCATGTATTATTATCCATTGGATGGATTAGATGACAATAATCGTGGTACATACACTCCGGTTCAGTGGGAGAAACAGCACGAGGGTATCAGTTGCCAGCAATTCGCCGCGTGGAAGGACGAGAACGACCCCGACAACCAGGAGAAGGGCTTGGAGAAGCACCTGGCGGACAACGGTATCGACTGTCCCAAGTGCAAGTTCAAGTACTCTCTGTCGCGGGGAGGTAGGTATACACAAGAACAAGATTTTGAAAGGAAACGATTGATCGTAAACGAATATAGGCTGCATGCACTTTACGTGCACCCAATGCAAGTACGAGTTCTGTTGCGGATGCGGCATGCGCTTCGTGATGGGCGCCAAGTGCGGGGTGAGCGCCTACTGCGCCAAGCTTGGACTTCACGCCCACCACCCGCGCAATTGTTTGTTCTATTTGCGAGACAAGGAGCCGGCGCAGCTGCAGGAGTTGCTCAAGGAGAGCGGCATCGAGTACGACACCGAAGGGCCCCACGGGCCAAGGCGTTGTAAGGTTCAGCTGCAGAAGGAGACGCCCGCGGGGGTTGTCGATGCCGTTTGCAGCAACGACGTGCCCGAGGGACACGCTGGACTGTGCAGGTGATATTTTTTCTTTTTTTCTTGATGGGAATGTTGTCGGGTCTTTGATTTACTCGCAAGAATTTTACATTCGATACGCCGCGATGTTACGCCATTCGTTTGAAAGGATGTCATTTGATCGTTATTTACTTAATGAGAGTCGATTTATTGCGAGGTTGAAATTAATTTCATAGATAGACGGCTCGATTAAAATAAACCATGTGGAACTAAGATGTACGAACCGATTCTCTGAGAAAAAGAGCTAGGTAGTTTATGTATAAAACGAACCATTAACATCGATTACGTGGTTTATTTTACATCACTGAATTGTAACAACATTGATAATAAACGAGAAAGAAGTATAACTTGCAATCGGAAGAAAAAAAAAAAAAAAAAAAAAAAAAAAAAAACACACACACAATCGGTTGAGCCAGGATCCACTACAACGAGTACCTGGTGCGCGAGATCCGGTCGTCTCGTCTGGAGCCGATCCCCTTGTTAAGCGTCGACGACCTCGAGACGTGCGTCCTGCGGGCCGGCCTGAAGCTACCAGCAAACTGGTACGGCCGCGATCCGGTCGATTACCGGCAGGACCTTCTCGAGGTAATTCACATGGATAACAGGCATTATTTTTATTTAATCCAAAATACGGGTGCTCGTGTGCTTTTCCCCGCAGGCAGCACTACATTGAGTACCTGGCGGGCCTCGTGCTCAAGAGGCGGCTGGACCCTGTGGCGATCTTCAACTTGAACGACGCCAAGCAGGAGTTGCGCCGTCGGGGAAAAGCCCCGCCCGCTAAGAACCAGGAAATGTCCGAGCAAGATTACCTCGACGCCTGCATTCAGGTGACCTGACCTCTCTTCTCGAACGTTACCTTGCTCAATGCGCATACATATCTTGATCCCTTCTTTATTTCCCCTCTGAAAATCATTGTACGTGATTTTAACATTTTTTTATTATCCACACACATATACATATATATGAACGTTATATGTGATTGTTATAACTCATCGAGTTTCATCTCGATGGTTTTTTTTAATTGTACTTAACATTTTTTTTTTATTGTAATGAGTTAATTAAAAGTTACTTTGAAGATGCATGCAAAACAAGTCCTGGTTGTGAACAATGTTATACACGTTTTTCTTTCTATTATTTTGGAAATTTTTTATTTTATATCTTATTTCTTTCAGATCGTGAGGAAGGAGATTCCACTGGAGTAGAAAACCATGCATTCAAGAAAATTTATTTACACATACAGCACTGAAAGTGATTCCAATGTAACCAAAGAGGCATAATAAAAAACACGAAAGGATTATGTTCACCGATTTCCGCTACGTTTAAAGTTACGTGATACTCATCAAGCTTGATTTTTATTTACTGTACCTATATTTTAAGAGATAATATGAGACATACCACAACAATTAGTAGATAAGAACACAAGATGCGATGACTTTTCTTAGTTAATAAAGTTCTTCAAGAAAACTACTGATGCTGTTTCTTGACTTTTCTTTGCTTTCATTCAATAGATTACTCAGCTTGTGTAAATTTATTTTTCTGACTCTCTGAAGAGGTGTCAGTTCCCTTTCCTGCTGCTTAATTCTTATCACTGGTGTAGAATTAAGACTTCCTGTTCCTTTCTTGCTAATACGAGTCGATTGGTTGTTTGATATATTCAAGCCAGCAGTCTTGTCTTTCTTTTTCCTCTTCTTTTTTTTCTTTTGTGAAGAAGAAACGTTTCCTGGTGTACTCATTAGTGTCTCATCAACTTCTTTGATGTCTGGCTTTGGCCTTTCTGGCTTTTTACAATTGATCACAGTTTTTTTCGAGCAAACAGAGCACCTGATGACAACCTTGTTCATTTGATTTTTCAAGCTCTTTTTCAGTAACGTTGCACGAAATCTGGATACCGAGTTATACGTTGTGGCTCTAATTATTTGTTTGACTGATTTGGAACAAGCTCTGCCTGGATCTATTCTTATGTGATTTTCATTTTTCGACCAGACAGAGCCACAATACGAGCACATGATTGATGAACCAAAGTGGGACTTTGGTAACGGTTCTATTGGTGCTAACGTTTGTCTACATTTTTGTCTGAAAAGTATCACACAATACATTATTGAATTGATCAATCGTGCAAGAAAAAATATAATTCAAAACAAATTTTACGCATCAACTTACATGCAATATGTCATGAATGAATTTGCTGCCTTTCCTTCTAACTTTCTCAAATAATTTGTGACATTCCATAAATGTTCTACATTTCTCGTAGTCATCTCGCATTGAATAAATAATTTTTACCTCAGTTGTAAAATAATTGATATTGTTACTCTTCACAAAACTTTTGAACACTGTCACTTAACCTAAAGTATTTACTCGACTATTTTTTTCTTGTTCTCACTTTCCCTCATTATCTTATCTCAAAATTTTTTAAACGATAACAAAGTTCTAGTTAAGTGACATGCAGATAAATGTTTGATGAAACACTACGTCTTATTTCTCCGGCTTTATTCATAATAAAAAATAACACACTCCGGGTCGGGTCTGTCACACGCGACGTGAGTTATCCATATCTCTGTTTTTTTTCCAACTCTATTCGCTACTTACACAATTTTGAAGCAGCGCCACCGAGGGAAAAACGAGAACTATTGGTCTGGCACAGCAGAAGGCAATATTCGCGATATGTGCTTGATATATCTATAGGAACACAGTATACCTCGATAGATACACGAAAGGTTCTGTGTTTATTATAAGTATCACGAATTAATACAATGTCTCAAGTGGTACAATCCTATGTGAATAACTAAGGACAAAATTTGTACTACAAGCACAAGTAAGCGCTTGAGTATTACTTCAATACAAGTCCGTGTACTGTGTGATACGAGATATGTTTTATTAGTTTGCAATGTAGTCAACACAGACCTCCTCTGACCAATCAGAGAGCTCCGTTAGCCTATACCGGCGTGTTCACACAGTATCGCACAGTATGTTAGAGGATCAGGCCCCAGCTAAAAACTAAGAAATACACAGTATCCAATGTATTTCATTGCGTTTTTTGATGAACATGCCTGAGTAAAATATGTACATACTACTCATAATTTCATTAAAAATTTAACCCTTAGAATGGTTGTCGATAACTTTCTGATGATAGCAATGCTTAGCAGTCTGCTAGCAGAAGACAAACATATAGTTTATAGTTTCACATATTAGCACAGGTATTGCTGCGATCGCTTTTTCAGCTTGTGCACGTAGCGAATGTGTATAGTATTTTTTCATTAACTTCTGATCCATTAATCCATATGACCATATGCATCAATCGGTTCGTAATGTTTGTTATTTAGAAAATTTGATGGTTTATTTTTAAGGATGAGAAAGAAATAGGTTTAAGTATAGGAAGATAATTCAAACAGGTAAAAATACTCATTGATCAAAGTTTATTTCACATAGATTGAGCCAACTCAGATAACTGTTAAATTAAAAATTGAATAAGTGCCTAAGCAGTGCTT
Source organism: Copidosoma floridanum (assembly GCF_000648655.2). The sequence goes on along the minus strand of NW_019384291.1, from coordinate 4,419,675 downwards.
CAGCATATGCGAGCAATCCAACGCTCAGCAAATTTTTCCGAGACTCCCAAATACTAGTATAAAATAAATTCAGTTATACGTTTTTGGAAACTATACAAAGTCACAATTTTTTATTTCTATGACTGCTCAAGGGCGCACTTTAATATAAGTCACAAAATAGTTTATATATTTTTTATGTACAAAAATTAATTAAACAAGTACATTAGTAGCCCTATATGTAAAGAAAAAACAAAATAAAAAGTAAAAAATTTGTTAGAAAGAGTTTAACAATGACAGATTATGAAAAAGTAAAAAATAATAGTCATATAAAATGATTCTTTCTTTCCTATACGTAAGTATATTGCTTTGTCTTTAAATTACGGTTGCCTTAAGCAGATCTTCCGAAAGATTATTTTGTAAATAAAATTCAGTGGAAGATCCCTCATCGGAATCGTTGTCGCTAAACTGTGTAGGTGTAAGCCTGCAACCTCTTTCTAAGTATGATTTTAATTTTCCTGTGCTAGCTAATATTAAACCTAAAAACGGTGGCGAGGGCTTGAGTGGCCTCGACAAGTACTCGGGATGAAATTGTGTTGCTATATAGTATTCATGGCCTTCCAGCTCGACAATTTCCATCCGTACGTTTTCCTCGTCATGACCAACGAACTTCAAACCTGAAGCTTCCAGCACTTCAACGTACTTTGGATTGACCTCGTAGCGATGTCTATGTCTTTCTTGAATGATTTCTGGATTACCATAGAGCTGCCGTAACGTCGAAACTGTGGTAACAAATCGCGTGGCTCTCTGACCCAATCTCATTGTGCCACCCATGTTACCCTGATTGTGCTCGGGCATATCTATAACTACGGGATTCTTGGTATCTGGATCTATTTCCGTGCTGTTGGCATCTTTGAGATGAAGCACATTTCTAGCATACTCAATTACTATGGTTTGCAGACCCAAACAAATGCCCAGCAAAGGCTTATTGTGTTCTCTGCACCACTTGCAAGCCTCTATCTTGCCAGTGATTCCTCTCTGTCCAAATCCTCCTGGTACTATAACACCATCGCTGCTACACAGATTCTGCCACGCTTGGTGGTAGGCTACGGGATCAGTTTCTTTTGATTCTGACTCCAAATATGCAGCATCGATGAGTGTTAACTTTAATTTGTACCCTACTTTGATGGATGCGTGTTGCAGTGACTTGATTACTGAAGCGTATGCATCTTCTAGCTTTGTATATTTACCAACTAATGCAATATTCACAGCTGAAATAGATAATAAATCATGAACAAAGTGAAAGAAATACAATTATTATTTAGAATGAATGGTTTGAGTGGAAAATTTTAGTGCTTACGTTTACGCAAATGATCGATGCGTTCTGCGAGATTTCCCCAGGTATTCATAAAATCAATTGGAAGTGGCATTCTTACGCTTAACTGGAGTCTTTCATTCAAGTACTGTACAATACCTTGCTCTTGCATTAATAAAGGAACTCTATAAATCGATGAGAGATCATGAATTGTAATTACTTGGTCAGGAGCAACGTGACAGAAGTTTGAAATTTTATCTTTTATGTTATTCCCAATGGGTTTTTCTGATCTACAAATAATTAAGTCTGGAGAAAGACCAAGTCCACGAAGTTCCCTGACACTTGATTGCGTTGGTTTCGTTTTTGGTTCTCCTGTTGATTTTGGTGATGGCACCAGTGAAACGTGGGCACAGCAAAAGTTTTCCTTTTTAACTCTAAACTGGAATTGCCTAAAAGCTTCCACAAATGGCATACCCTCGATGTCACCTATAGTACCACCAAGTTCAATTATACAGACTTCTGGTAATTTTCCATCTCGATTCACTGGTTGCTTTGATACTTTTTCAACCCATTCCTGGATAGCATCTGTTATATGTGGCACAACTTGAACTGTCTTTCCAAGGTAATCGCCTTTCCTTTCCTTTTTTATCACATGCTCATATATTTTGCCTATAAAATCGTATGAAGTGTTAACAACTGATAAATATTCATAAGACATATTGTCAATGAATAACTTATTCCTTGACTACTTCAAAATAAATTTCAGAGTTTGTAAAATTAGAGAATCGATAATGTGAAACTTTCTTCATTCAAAGTTAATATAATTCTTTGTCAACCATAATCAATGCAAAAATATTTTTCAAGGTCCTTAAAAAATCAATCAGTTCGCTTCAAACAAATTGCAAAAATTACAACACTTTGAGTTATGAAACCGAGCCAAGTTATAAATAAATAACTATGCATAACAATTGAAATACATATAGTTTTTCGAATTCCTAAACATCGCTCGTTAATAACAATACAGTAATAGTAGTCTTCGATTATCAAAGAAATACTTGGATCATGTATAGTCTACCCAGTTTTGAATGTAATAAAAATGACATTTAAATAATAATTGACTCAAATCATCATAAATTCAGCTGAGCCAAAAGATATCAAATCTGATTACTTGGCACAGACATAACGTGATTTTATATTTGCAAATTCCTTCTTCACCCTCGCAAGAGTCTTGCACTTGGCAATTAAATTACCCCCTCTTATAATTTTTCTTTCACTCACTGAACAAAAGAAATGGTTGGACCTTTTAATTAAAAAAAAAAAGTAATAATAAAATGAAGTAAAATAAAAAGTAACAAATAAGTACCGAACTGCAATACCGGAACAAGCAAAAAATTAATATCGCAGCAGCGCACGCACCTGTGGTGATGTTGTTGTCCTTGTGGAGGACAATGTCGAGGAACCTCTCGTAGTTGCCAAGGTCAAGGTCGACCTCGCCGCCGTCGTCCAGCACGTAGACCTCGCCGTGCTCGTAGGGCGAGAAGGTGCCGGCGTCAATGTTGATGTAAGGGTCGATCTTGATCGAGGTGACGGATATGCCGCACGACTTGAGGATGGTGCCGAAGCTGCTGGCGATCACACCCTTGCCGATGCCGCTTATCACACCACCCGTCACCAGGATATACTTCATCTTACTCTGGACCTTTTTCGTTTCTTTTTTGTTGCCTAAGCTGTTGTCAATAATGAGACACGCGCGGCCGATCGCTTATCGAATAAGGAGACGATGCGCGAAAATATGACAACTATGACGAATTAAGATTCGTTCGATAACTAGATTTTTTATTTTTATTTTTTTTTTTACAGATGAGCAGAAATCAAGGGACAGCAAAAAAAACACGTGGTCGCCTCAAGCGCGTCGTCGTCTCGTCGTACAATTATAATTACTCTCGCGCCGCTGCTCCGACGACTCCGACAGCTCCGAAACTGCCATCGGCCCGCCAATTTAAGATTTTGCCTCTCCGAGGGGAGAGACTCGACTACTCTCTCCTCCTTCTTCTTTCCCCACCCCCACTCGTGTTGTTCTATACATTAATATACATTAATCAAACGTGATTATACGCGACGTGCATAATGGGTGTAAAAAAAGTACGTTCCTCTGCGTTTTTTTTTTTTTTTTTTTTTTAATATTCGCATGCGCAATTACATACAATAACAATATGCTAAAATTACTTACGTGATTGAGAAGGAAATTTAACCTTAGTCTCGTGCGGACTCCGCGGCGCGCGCTTTTCTACTCGTTCGAAACCTCTCCACATTTGATTCTTTTGGCGGGGTTTGCACATACTTAAAAACTCATTAATACATAAGGTTTATGATAATTATTATATTGATGTGTTGTTAGCAATCGTACAACTGCATACTTACGATGGAGCGTCTTTTAAACAATAATTATTATTATTTAAAAGACGCTTATTTAAAAAATTTAATTATTTAAATTATAATTTATCATAAGAACTTACAAACATAAAATACGATTGAATTTTCTTCCAGGGGCGGTTGAATCGTTTAACAACTTTTCTACTTCACTCACGCGACAGAGTTATATTTATCAACAAAAAATGCACTTTGACCTCCGGAAACGATCTTCGTAATCTTCGCTGCCCTTACTGGTTCAATTTTTTTCTTTATTTCACTTTGAGTTGGGGAATGAATCAATTTCCCTGTTGCTTTTATGACGATTTTTCAGTGTGTGTTTTGCCGTTCCTCCCGTAGAACAGGACTAAAAATCAATCCTGCATCCTTACCGATCTATTACCGATCACAGACCACGACAAAGACAACCTCCTCATCTCCGAAGTAACAACTGGAGAATTTATGCACGTGCAACATTCGAATTAAATTAAGCCGATCAATATTTTCGATTATAATATATACTAACGATCGACGATTACCAACTGATGGTGGTGTAAAATCATAGAACATTAAGCCGAGCTTGCATGTTGACGAATACCACGTTCGTCGCTGTGACGAGTGAGACCAAATTTAAACATCGCTTTAGGCAAAGCAACCCTTTCAAATTCAACAACTACAAATTAATGATGAAAACAAATATCTTTAAAAGTACAACATTGCTGCTAGTAGGCAATTCGACAGGCATACCAGTATATATTATGGTAGCCGGTACGAAAAGAACGTACCGATCATTACATTTAATTGAGTAAGTAATCCACGTGGATGAAAAACCCATCCTCCTTTTTTGCCATCTGATTAAAAATATTTGTAGTCATATAGAATTACGTTGTATAGTAAGACAGTGTTAAAAAAAATCGGTATGAAAAAAAAAAAAAAAAAAAAAATCGGGTTTGAAAGTTAAAAGATCATTGTTACGCTGTAATTAGGTATATCAGATCTTTTCGAGCGAGGACACGCGCACATCGAAAGCTAAATCCGCACAATTACTCGATCCACAAGCCTTCCCCGTCGCTTTTCAAAAGAGGAACAATGACACAATGAAGCCAGCGCCGCGGGGTTATCGTCCAATCGGCAATCACTGCGTCGGCGACATTACCGACACCCTCGCGATTCATCAATCACTTGCTGCCGTAGACGAAAGCAATGAAAAAAAAAAAAAAAAATCTCATGAATATTCCGATCGAAAATATTGTATTGTGAGGCAAAATATACTTATACGCGTTTCACCATGCTCGAGGACTTTGACGTTGCTCCAACAAAGGTGTGACGGGGATATCTCTTTTTCATCGTGCTAATGAGTTCCTTTTTTTCTTTTATTTTTATTTTTTATTTTTTATTTTTTTTTTTTTTTGCAGGATGGCACTTAATTTTCATAAGAGGATATATAACGTTATGGAAAGAAAGAAAAAAGAAACTAATCGGCGCGATGGAGATCAGAAGAAATTATTCCGAGGGTAATAGAGCGGCAAGAAGGAGTAGAAAGAGGAGACCCCGCGATCGGATCGAGACGTAGAAACTCCGAGTTCTAATTACGGGAGGAAACACCCCGTATGATTATTTCGCGTAAAATCGACAATTGGAGCGTGAAATGCATGCAACTGAGGAAAATATATATATATATATATATATGTGTGTGTGCAACGCCGGAATTTTTCACGTTAAACGCTCGGGTTGAAATTTTTATCATGTGTCCGTATCAAGAATCTCCGAAAGATCTTTACTCGAGAACTTACTGTGGTTTTTCAATGGAAATCGATTTCGACATTTACAGGTATTATGTGATCGAAATGGCCATACCGATCTTTGAAAAACGTAAATCGGTATCCGATGTTTGTATACGCATAAAAGTACATGGAACCGATTTTTCACCCATCCTTCCACCTCGCGTAAACTATAACAACATCGGCTATTGAACAGAACGGAAATGAAAACACCTACACTCGCTGGGCAGCATTCCGATATCAAAAATTTGTTCCTTATGCGTATGGATAAGTATTTGATACACACATAATATATATAATGTACGGAGAAGGTCGTATGACTCGAATCACCTTAAAATCCGGCGAGTCGCATGGAAAAAAAAAAAAAAAAAAAAATCGCGGACCGTCACAAATAGCCCGCGACAACTCCGATTCACCTACCGATTCCCCACCCAGCTGGGACTCACCACACGCTATTCCGGGCCGTTACACTTCAGGCCGCAGCTATGGAAAATCTCTTTCTCCTTTTCCTCATGCACACAAAAGTATACCACACGCTCCCATGAATATTATGTACATATATTCCCATATAGTCACAGGTACATGTATACGTGTATACCTGGGTGTGCACCACCTGGGAGGAGGTGAGGCTCCCCCCCCCCCCACTGTGTACGTCGAGGCAGCGGTGATGGTAGTAGATACGGTCGGTGTAGAGGTAGACACCATACCGATGCTGCCGCGAGAGCTCGGCTTGTCAGACAGCCGCGGAAACTCGCCGAGCCATCACCACCTGGACCGTATGGTCGCACACCTTTTTAAACGTAATAAGTGGTAATAATATATATATATACATGTGCACCCATACGATCCACGACTGCGCTTTTATAGTGGCCCTTTTCGTTTTGAATGTGCGTGCGTATACGTGTATAAGCATAAGTATTGCCCACAGGTGGCCGCGTCGACGCGCCTCCGTATGATACACGCTCGCGGTTACCTCGTCACTTTGGAAGAGGTGAGACACGCGTCCGGTGATCCCCCGGTCATATCCAGAGTGCCGCGTGATACCTCGACCCGTGCGAAACCAACGATCAAGTGCGGTGTCGTACACGAGTTGCCGTTCGGTGTGCTTGGTTTCATGGTAATATACATTCGACTCCGGTGCACGCATCATCAGGGATAGATAAGAACCCGAAGAATCGAGCGGGACCCGACGATGGCGAACGTCATCCTCGTTGGTCGCGAGTAGCTACGACCGGCGGAGCGATTTCTTGTTTTGGCGTATCGAGTTGCCGGTGTTGGGGGGAAAAAAAAAAGGGAAAAATCGGCAAGACGAGGGTCGCATATAGTGATTCCGATGGTATTTCGGGGCATCGGCGGTAAACAGGAGCAGCTACCACCATCCACACGCTTATCCCGTACGTATTATATATATGTTGAATCGTTTAACAACTTTTCTACTTCACTCACGCGACAGAGTTATATTTATCAACAAAAAATGCACTTTGACCTCCGGAAACGATCTTCGTAATCTTCGCTGCCCTTACTGGTTCAATTTTTTTCTTTATTTCACTTTGAGTTGGGGAATGAATCAATTTCCCTGTTGCTTTTATGACGATTTTTCAGTGTGTGTTTTGCCGTTCCTCCCGTAGAACAGGACTAAAAATCAATCCTGCATCCTTACCGATCTATTACCGATCACAGACCACGACAAAGACAACCTCCTCATCTCCGAAGTAACAACTGGAGAATTTATGCACGTGCAACATTCGAATTAAATTAAGCCGATCAATATTTTCGATTATAATATATACTAACGATCGACGATTACCAACTGATGGTGGTGTAAAATCATAGAACATTAAGCCGAGCTTGCATGTTGACGAATACCACGTTCGTCGCTGTGACGAGTGAGACCAAATTTAAACATCGCTTTAGGCAAAGCAACCCTTTCAAATTCAACAACTACAAATTAATGATGAAAACAAATATCTTTAAAAGTACAACATTGCTGCTAGTAGGCAATTCGACAGGCATACCAGTATATATTATGGTAGCCGGTACGAAAAGAACGTACCGATCATTACATTTAATTGAGTAAGTAATCCACGTGGATGAAAAACCCATCCTCCTTTTTTGCCATCTGATTAAAAATATTTGTAGTCATATAGAATTACGTTGTATAGTAAGACAGTGTTAAAAAAAATCGGTATGAAAAAAAAAAAAAAAAAAAAAATCGGGTTTGAAAGTTAAAAGATCATTGTTACGCTGTAATTAGGTATATCAGATCTTTTCGAGCGAGGACACGCGCACATCGAAAGCTAAATCCGCACAATTACTCGATCCACAAGCCTTCCCCGTCGCTTTTCAAAAGAGGAACAATGACACAATGAAGCCAGCGCCGCGGGGTTATCGTCCAATCGGCAATCACTGCGTCGGCGACATTACCGACACCCTCGCGATTCATCAATCACTTGCTGCCGTAGACGAAAGCAATGAAAAAAAAAAAAAAAAATCTCATGAATATTCCGATCGAAAATATTGTATTGTGAGGCAAAATATACTTATACGCGTTTCACCATGCTCGAGGACTTTGACGTTGCTCCAACAAAGGTGTGACGGGGATATCTCTTTTTCATCGTGCTAATGAGTTCCTTTTTTTCTTTTATTTTTATTTTTTATTTTTTATTTTTTTTACTTTAAACGCACGTGCGGTTGATGAATGTAGCCTTCAAAGGACGAGCCACGTGCAATTACGATTGTTTCTGGAAACGTGGGTTTACGTTGGGGTTGAAAAAACTTGGCGATCATCTTTTACGACGGATAACTGACGCGTTTGTCGGAAGGCAATCGCGTCTTACCATTCCCGGATTGTTCTACTT
>NW_019384291.1:4391459-4408367 GCF_000648655.2 Copidosoma floridanum | reverse complement strand
TATATATATATATTGTACATGTGTCTATGTATGTGCCTACCTGCGCGATGGTAGCGATAATATATGATCGGCAATAGGTGATGTATACCGATACTGTGTGTTTGTGCATGCATGGCTCCGATTCTCGGGTTGTCCGTCGATATTGTGCATGTATGGGTGACAAAGTACACGTAGTAGATGAATGATAGGAAAGTCGAAGCGGCGCGAAGATGAAGAAATCGGTTTGTGATGTTGCGAGGACGGAGCTGAATGGATGGACGGGCACGGGAACCGATGACCTTGATCAGAGCCGATGATGACGGTGTGCGGGCGCCAGCATCAGCTCCTCCTTCCTCTCTTTCTTCTTCTTCCTCTTTTATTTCTTTAGTGCCGGACTACCCTCCTGTATACATACACACATACATACATACATATATATATATATATATTATACAGGCAACAGTGACTAGTCGTTCGGGTGTTGCGTCGTTTTTGTCTCTCCTTCCTTCCTTTACCTCAATTGATCCAAGAACGTGATTTTTCACTTTGAAGTTTAATATATTGAGACGAGTCGTATACGATTCACTTTTTGATAACCGATCATGGGTCCATTGCATTTATGCACATGTATACATATATATATGTATCCATGTATATGTCGCCAGATTGCGCATCGAGAAGCAAGATATTCCGTCTCTATTTCTTTTGCGCCTTTTTAATTGTGCATGGTGCACTATACAACTGCGCGATGCATTGTTCGCCGTGCGTGCATGTAACCATATGTACACGTGCGCATAAAAATAATATGTGCATGCACAATACGGAAACTTTTACGTATACATACATACGTGCATACATACACACATACATATATATACGTATTATCCTCGTTGCGTGGGATTTCACGCGTGACTCTCTTTTCTTTCCCCGTGCTTCTTCTTCCACCTCTGCTTTCTCTCTCTCGATCCTTTTCGCCCGTCCTTTTTTTACGTCTACGTGTATTAGTGCACGCACATACAACGTATACGCATGCATATATATATGATACCCACACTACGTCCCTCCCTTCACTCGAGATCGCGTCAACTTTTGTGAATGGAAACGCGCTCTGCCACGAGTAACTTTATTCACAAGTCCGGTGTACATACATATACGTATATTATATATATATATACTTTTACGTATACAAGTTACAGTTTTGCAAAACGCTTACCCTTACGCAATAACCGAACCCCTTGGAGCTTGAGGCTCAACCTTTCGCGGGGTTATAGTACACCGGTGCACGAAAAAGTACTCGTTCGAATGTCTTTGCGTATATGTTTGAATTTGCCGAAAATCACACATGTTCTTTTTATGCCAATTTGTTGTAGGAGCTGTCGAAAGAATTTGACGCAAAGAGACAAAATTCCACTCTACGCGCTCCTACTTCTTACCAGAGTTATTTGATTCATTCGGTAGAACCTTCATTGCACGTGTATTAATAACAAGGATAACTCATGAATTTATTTAGCGCGAAAAGAACAACGACAAGGTTTCCCGTTTCTTTTCGCATCCATTTGAAAAACGTGCACATTAAACGATCGAAATAAGTCGTTAGCTCTATAAATCGCGGCTAATCGCCTCTCGTACAATGTATACGACTTAGCAATTACCGCGGGATGGATTTTATTTTATTTTATTTCTATTTATGCCGGCTCGTGAAAAATTGCCCCCCTTTTTTTTTTCAGTACCCGCGTAAGATTACATATACGACTGCACGCGCGTGCACCGAAGCCGAGGCCAATTACAGCTCGCGAGCGCGCGTTTCTCAAGGTTTCAGTTTTTCCGAAGCGCAAAAAAGCGTCGCCGTGACTTACGTGGACGAAAGAAAAAAAGGATATGGATTTGATGCTCGAAATTCTTTCTTTTTTTTTCTCCTCCCCCTCCAACCCCCTCGATCTTTTTTGTCGGAATAGTTTAGTCGACTCGACAAAAGTGCGTATATTATTTTACCCTCCTCGAGCTTCTTTTCCATTTCTCTCTTGGCTGCTCACAGATTTTTGATCCGCTTAGCGCGCGTTACGCAGATTCGATGTTTTTTTTCTTGGGTATAAAAGAATGTTAACGATCTTCAGAATGGGATGTGCCGATTTTGTTTCTAAAAGCTGCCGATTTTTTAATTTCATGGGCATATTTGAAGATGTGGGTATAGGTGGATGAAAAAACATTCTCCTAATCGTAAAACGTCGAAAATTTATAAGAATCGTGACTGCAATGAAATAAGTTTCGAAAGCAGTTACTTGGAGAACACACGCGACAGTCGATTTTATTTCGAGATTTCCAAGACTAGGGACCTTTTACGGTGAAAAGATCGTTTGGAGGAGTAAAAAATTTTTATCACCGACGAGCTAAAAAAGTTGTATTGAATACATTAGAGGCGTATTATACGGTGGCACACTTTGGATTTTCTAACCACAGGTACACATATATATAAGTGTGGACGTTTCAAATCTATCGTCATGGTATATCGTGTATAATACCGATTCCGAGAACTATGTCCTCTCGCGATTTCACGGCACGTGTGCGAACAATATCTCGTTTGAAAAGACGAAAAAATCGGCACGCACCTATTATTATTATTATTATCATAATAAATAAAAGCAGCTGGAGACGCAAAGAGAAAGGAAAAAAAAAAAAAAAATTAATTTGAGAATGTGTGTTTTTGTCGCGCCGCGTGGAGTCTGGAATTCATGTAAAACGCTAAACACACAATAGCCGTTAACGATACTTGCTTCGCGAAAAGTCAAAAGCACCTTTAGCGCGTATATCTGTATTATATACTACGTGTATGAAGGTATAGGTATGTACAAAAAACGCGTACGTGGGACGTACATTTCACGGGTAAATCGTAAATCAATTATCCGCTTTCACGAGGTTTTTCGCTTGTGTTGAAAGCGTTGGGGTTTGTCGAGGCAACCCAGTGCACGCTGTTTGACACATTTCTTCTTTTTTTTTTTCGGTTCCTCTTTGTTTTACGCGATCAAAAGCGCGTTTTTTTTCATCTCCGCATAAAAATTTTATATTTGAGGACCCGATAAATGTATACAAAGAGAAAATAAATCCGACACCCAAACATGGACACGTCCACGCGGATTTTTCGTGTATCCATCCACATTTTGGTTTTCACTCGCCGGCGTCTGTATAACTTTTCCTCATTTCACCCACAAAAAGACGATGAGTGTACCGTGTTTGGAAGCCACGTCTGTTCTCTTCGTTTTAAAGTCCATAAAAGTGGTCATTACATTCTAGAGTCGGAGCCCTCCTTTTCTCCGTTTTTATGTCTCCAAAATAAATTTTCATTCGTTTGTAATGTCGGAGATACTGCTTCGAACACTAAATTTTTTAATTCGCCAAAACGAGCGCTCAAATCTTGGTTTTTTTCTCACGTGACTATGAAATGTTATTCGCTTCATATTGCCCTTTACATTCCGTACCGACATTTGCATGCACCAGCAAAGCATATCGATTTTTCATCGTTTAACCCCTCGATTATACCCGCAAATCCCCGATCACCATCGTGCGAGCAGTTTTTTTTTTTTTTTTTTTTTTTGTCTTTACGTGTACGATCGGTAAAAATAAAAAAATTTCATCGCAATAAAATCTCACAAAAAGGAGCTTGTACTCCTAAGCTCAATGTCCTGTATAAATAAACGTGCGGATGAAGAAAAAGAAAAAGTAGCAAAACCCAACAACTGGTTGATTGAAACACACCTCTCGATGTATATCGGTATACATATACGTATAAATATGTGCTATTTAAAAAAAAAAAAAAGAATTCATGCCTGCCTCCCTGGACACGTATTGCCTGTGCATCCATATACGAGCAAATGCACCCGAGAAAGAGAACCAAACGTGTAAATAAGTGTACTTGTAAGTATGATGCAGGAGCCTCGTAAATTCGTTGCATTCCGCGGGCAGGTCGCGCCCGACTTTATATAAATATATTATATACCTACACGTGTACGAGCCATAAAGGCCTCCGGGTCTCTTTTCTCCCTGTCTCTGATTTTTACACCACGTATCGGTATAACGTGTATAGGCCACGCGGGAAAATCACCCATACCTATACGGCGAGATGCATACTTTTGCAGTTTTACGTGTACCTAGACATGAGCTTGAGCGCGCGTCCGTTCGTGCGAAAATCGCTTTGTTCCAGAATCGGTTCTCTCTCTCCCTCTCTGCTATTATACGTGTGTTTCAGGACTCTGTTTTTTTCGTTTCTTTTTTTTTTTTTTTTCATACAAATAGGATTTACTCGTCTAATTAACGTCGTCTTTCGATCTTACTTTGGATATTACATGGTTTTCGTGGCTTTTTTTTTTTTTTTTTTTTAAACCTCCCCTTTTTCTTCCCATTTGATTCTCAACAAAAAAATCCATCCGTAAAGTATCATCGTCGTACATACACAGCGTGGCAGTGATGAATCGCGCAAAATGCCGATTCCAATTCCAATTCTGGGGGGGGGGGGGGAATAAGAGTCACCGACGATTTTACTTCTTGTATAGAAATCTGTGTCATAGACTTTGATTATTTCGCTGTTGTTTCAAGAAGTACTATACACGTACCTACATGTTGGAAAAAAAGGCATCGGGTGCCAGTGACCCACTTCGTTTGAGCTCACGCCATTGTCTCGGATCGTATGTAATATATATATATCTCCTAGTATAGGTATGACTGAGAGTAATAAAAAAAAAAAAAAACAAAAAAATGAAAAAAAAATTGTATTTTATTGTAATATAAAAGTCGTTGGTTTCATTTGCAATTACAATTTTTATGTATTTCAATCATCACAACGTTACATCTGCGATTGCATATTACATGCAGTTATTAATTTACGTGAAACACTCGATGACCAACAACCGACGGACCAACTATATACCGATTAATAATGGCAGCTGTAACGAGGCCGGCCAAAACGATTCGTAATCCATGCCCATCTAACGAGATACCAAATACATAGTCTACTCACCTATATAAATATATGTATAACAAGAGTATGCCTTTTTGAGAATTTTAGCCGATGGTAAAAGTAGTGCAGGTCCGTATTTGGTAAGACAGCTTCAACTATGTACTTGCTTGTATTTCGATTGCAGGTAAAAAACGCGGACAACCCGATGCTTACGATTTCATGTACCAAAATACCTTTTGAAAAAAGCTCTTCACAAGACGACCAAAATGTAAAAAAAAAAAAAAGAAAAAAAAGCTCCGCTTTACCCTCCCTCCCACTCTCTCTTTTTACTCTGTTCTCAAAAGATCTGTAATCACACAGTACAACGAGCGGAAGTATCAAGCACGTCACGGACCGAAAGGATCATCTCTCTCTGTCTCTATATGTATACTTTTCTTCATCGATATACCCGTATAATAATGGCAAAATACACACATTACACGTTTCACAATAAACCACGTAATCTATGTATGTGTATTTTATGTACATATCAAGAGAGGGAGAGTCGCTCGATTCTCCTCGCCATTTATCATAAACCGCGAGCGCTGCAACCGATTGCCCATTTTTAGGCATCGTGAGCTCAAAGCGCCTCTCTCCCCTATGTGTAGGTGCGAAAATTATAAATTGTACCCCGAGAGATCATGGATATTGTTAATTATTACGTGGGCCGTTACGGAGAAGCAGTTTGATGATTGAGCGGTGCTGGAGTACTTACCGGGTGGGGGCGTGAAAAAATTCAAGTGTAGGCATTTACTTACACGAATGGGGAGAAAATTCGTGGTAAACGGACAAGTTAATCATCAAAATACATGAATGTCGGTATTATCGAATCAACGCTACCGCGCAACGAAACCCATATAGAGAGATGTCTATAATGTAGAGAAATAATTGTACCGGTCCATCCGAGGCGCTCGTTTGCTCGTTAAACCTTCGCATTAGCCAACCAAAACAAAAAAAAAAAAAAAAAAACGGTCACCGGTTAATTTCTAAAATCCATTTCACTCTGCCAATTTTCATCAACGTGTTCTCAAATACCTATATACTATAAGTACTTGTAGCATCGGGCGCGCGCCACTTGATAAGAGTCGCGCATTTGGCGCGGCAACGGCAGCACTGCACGTGTAAGTATATGTACTTACGTGCACGCAGTGCATACGGAATCATTTCGCTTTCACTCGCAACTGTACATATTATACTCAAGCACACCGTGATCCCATTTAACTTGAGAATCGTGCAATTAGCAGTAGCAGCTGCTTTCGTTCGCATGTGTGCGACGAGGACGAGGATGAAAAATTAATAGTAGGCCAGCTCTGTAGCTCGAATTTCGCCTACTTTCTCGTCTCTCCTTCTTTTTTTTTTTTTTTTCCTCTGCATATGGACGAATGGTTAAGGCAGCCCTCGACAACGTGGGCGATTCCGTAGAGCAGATTTGTAACATTTTTTTTTTTTTTTATTATTTCCTCCGCGTTAAATTTACGAGTCGAGTAGGTGGTACAGGGGACGAGGATTAATTGAGCATTTGAGATACGAGTTGAGAGGCTATTATGGTTATTATACCACTTTAATGATGTCTTCCACGGAAAACGGAGCCGAGCCAAAGCTAAGCGGTTTATTCATCCTCGAGACTTATTACCAATAAAAATTGAGAACCACATGCTTGGATGAAAAAATCGTTTTTTTTTTTCTCGATTATTTCATGTTAAACCATCAATCTTGCCCGTGACAAAAGGGTTTATACGGTATACGAAACGGCACATCAATAAACAATGTAATCTAACGTTTTCGAATGATTAAATGTTGCAGGTTGCTGGTAAAAATGCGAAAATCGAGGAATCATCCGATGGCGTCGACGGTCCCAAAGGGGATCCTCATCAACGAGGGCTGATCGTCAGTTCAACCAAAACCAAGTTCCACTCGTCTGTGCCCGTTCGCCACCACAGCGCGTAGAGAAAAATAAGGGGGGGAGAAAAAAAAAAGAAAAACCTCCACAATGTACCGGCCCAACTTTTACGAGAGCACGTGCCTGCGCTGCCAGCAAACGGTCTACCAGGTGGACCGCGTGGGTCCCCTCAAGGACTTCACGTTCTTCCACTCGGGTTGCTTCAAGTGCGCGATATGCGGCACGAAGTTGACCCTCAAGACGTACTACAACAACCAGCACACGATCAACGACAAGGAGGTCTACTGCAGCAGCCACGTGCCCAAACCGGGCCCGGGGACCCTCGACAATTCGAGCGTCGGGATACGCAGTGCCCTCAACGTCCCCAGATCCGGATACGTCAACGAGCAGATTCGCGCAGGCGGCTCCCCCAGACCCGTTTACCCGCACAGGTGTGTGCCCAACGTAATAAAATACAACTTTTTTTTTTTTTTTTTTTTTTGTTCCCTTTGAAAACGCAAAATTCGTACAGTGCCCCACCTGTTTTTTGTAATTGCACAACGCACGATTTACTTGCCACGCTGTACGTAACTTTTGTTCTTATTTTTGAAAATCAGGTTTCGAATGCTCTTTCAAACGCGCACGGATTTCGCGTTCGAGCTCGTTTCAAAGTCAAAGCGCATTTTTCGGCTGCCGCATCGAATTCCAATGAAAAGAGACGCAAAACTGGCACGCGTTCGGTGACAACCGAATTAATTATCTTTAATTAGAAAGCGCGGATCTACTTTGTGTATCGGTATACATATGTATTATATACTTTATACGGGACACACCAGGGAGCTACTAGTATTAATTATAGTTGGGGGGGAAAAAAAAAAGGTGAATATGTTGATTATTGTGGGTCCGCAGCTTCGACAGCGCCGATTCATCGGGTCACGGGCGGCAATCGAACGGCCACGGCTCGTCCCCGAGTGGGCTGTACCATCATCACGGCAACAACCACGGAAACGCGTCCCCGCACAATCACCACGGGTACGGGGATGGATACCAGTACGGGCGCTTCGACGCCAGTGCGCTGCACATTGCCCACGCCCTCAAACAGACCGAGCTACAAAAGGGCTACAGCAAAGCTCGCGAGAAACCCATCGACTACTACCTCGTGAGTTTCTTTTTTTTTTTTTTCCATCCTTTCCATTTGGTTTTTGCATCTCGTTATAGGGGAGCAGTGAGAAGGAAAAAAAAAAAAAAAAAAAAGGAAAGCGATCGAACATCATTTTTCGAACTCAATTCTCACCTCATTTGCAATTCGCTGCCCTACCTACTTTCTCGCATCTCCGCGTACGTTTGTACGTATACGCATTGGGGAGTACCTATACACATATGCGAGCCGCTACCGTTTGTCGGCGTGTTCTCTTATCTGAGAATTGTAAGGATTCCTTTGCTGTGGTGAAAAGGAAAGACAAAAATCAAAAAGCATACGGTTACAATGGATATGCGACGGGCATTAACATAAGGCGCATACGAGGAGAGATAAGAGCAAATATATCTATATACGTATGGTGTATGTGAATATATAGCGTCACGCGCTACTTTCGAAGCTGAAGATATTTTACACACAAGTACATTCCATACCCGAACGATGGAGATCTGCTGCAGCCGAAGCTGAATTTTAAGCGTTCAATTTTAAATTTGAATCGTTAAGCTTTTGGGAAAAAAAAAGTTAACTTTTTTGCTTGAAAACTAGTTTTGTTTTTTGTTGAAATTTTTTGTTCGTACAGTTTCTGAGTTTCAAAAAATGACTGATGGAGAGGTAAAAACAAAATTATACTTGTACAAGATTTTTGGAAGATTTTTCCCAATTTCGTAATACAATAAATTGATTGTATTCCAGCGTTGGGACATCGCGCGCGTATTTTCATGAAACTCTTCGGCCCAACTAAAAGGAACAAAATCTCGTTTCGTATTTTATGATTACCTAGTGCAGAAAAGTGCACATTCATAAGTATATTTTCTCGCTGCATCAACGCCGTGTAAAACGACAAGGTATACTTACGAAACCGTAGGCGATTTAGTTCTTTACACGCGCTATCGCGGGGATTCAAAGGTACCTACACAACATTATTGTACAAGTAGGGATTACGTGCACGTAATACGTAAGCGGCTACTTTTAATGGACGAGACTAACATTGAGTGGGTCTTGGCCGGTAAGAGGGTAAAAGTGAAAAAATATATACGCAAGCGTGTGTACACATTACGCAGTAGAAATACGTATACGTATACGTTTAGGTATTTACCCGTCTCAAGAGCTAAACGGGATTGATCGGTATATGCGCCCAAACGTGCTTTTTGCCGATCTTCCTGCTTCGACGGATTCGTTTATTCAGAGGATAATGGTTTTTCGGACAATTTAGGCAAACAAATCATTGATTTGCTCCTCCGTAGGGTGCCCGTGGATGTTTCAACTTTTGCGGTTGCACCTCGTCAACAAGCATACCTTTAAATGAATTATTTTATGAACTTCAAAACAAAACTCAACGTGGAGGTGAAACAAATGCCGAACCATCATTTTACAACAGAAGATCGGCAACTCTTTTCCGTGAAAATTCCACCCATTCATGATGAGCGTCATTTATCGTGTTTCACTTATGACACTTAGGGTTACATACAGGAACCATATATATATATACATCTTAATCTCAAACTCCTTTATTGGCGCACGTATTTACTTCGGAGGTTACCTCTGCGCTCGTTCAAGTGTAACCAATGCCATGCATTTTCCGAAAGCATAAAGAAAATAATAGAAATCGACGCTCATTCAAGTATTGTACACACAAGTACACATGAGACGGGCACGATGTAGCGGCGGCGATCGAGAGCCAAGTTAAGAAAAAAGGTAGGTACACGTAGACATATATATATATATATTACACTTTGCGCGAGCGTTTCCGCTTTTGTGCAAGCACGCACGTACAACTTACGTGAACATTACATACGTATATACGAAAGCAACGGCATATTTTTCCTTCAACTGCAGGCTCGACGGTTCCGCGAGAGACTTTCGCGTTTACACCTACATACTCTTGCGCGAATGTTGTACAAATATATATGCTCGCGAGTGCAGAGTGCATTATGTCAGTGCTGCAAGAGAATTGAGTGAAGGGACGAGACCGCGAGCTCGATGAGACTTACACGCGCGTTAATCCTTGGGTATATTATACTTACATATGATGTACCTGTACTCACGCGGAAGTTTTTACGTTACAAAGTATATAGTACGAGTTTTCGGGAATGCGGGGAAACTACGGAAATTTTATTGAATGGCTTTCTGCTGTTTGATGAAAAAAAAAAAAAACAAAAAACTTACTACCGATTTTTTACCGATTTGCTGCGTGTATGAACAAAAAAAAAAAAAAAAAAATCAATCCCGTGGTAAAATCACTTCCGATGATCTTACTTGGTTAACTCGTATAGCTTTGTTCAGATACTACATCGAACTTTCTTTAAATAATTATAAAAAATAAAAGAAACTGAGATAATTCGGATTTTTCTTTCCCACGATCCAAATTACCTGTTGATAATTGCACACGTACCACCGATCCGTAACAACAAAATCAAATACCCTCACCTTCTTGTCCCAATATACAATCCCGCGCACATAATGTATATATATATATATATATATATATACATGTTACCTGCACATGTTCAATGACTTGGCGCAATTATACCGTTCTCCAATCAACCCTCCTTCCCCTGCATTCCCCTCGATTCTCGACCGCAGAAACATATACATAATATAACCAAGAATGACTCATCTGGTGTGTGTGTGTTTTTTTTTTCCTTTGTATTATCCATACGCGCGTGTATGAGCGTGAAAATAAAAAAAAAAAGAAGAAAAAAAAAACAACAGTAATAAGTATGCGCGAGCACGCGTTACGGGAATCACCATCGTCAGCGCGATCGCCGTCATTATTAGGTCGAGGAGGAAAATCCTGCGAAGCGAGAGACCTGGTAAACGAGCGTTCACTTGCAGCTTGGCGCTTCGGCGCTCGTCATGCCCCAATTCTTATTCCACACGTATAGGTATACACTCCGCCGCTAACGCGGATAAACACATAAGATCGAGGGAGGGAAAAAGGAAAGAGGAAAATATAATGCGCGGATGCGCAGGGATTTCTTACTTGGCGTTTTTATTCATGTATCGTGCACGCGCCTGGTACAACGAGAAAAGCCAAGGATGTAGGTGAATCGGCGAGGAAGAAGTTGGCATTTTCACCCGCATATTTAGGTATATCAACTCGGGTGCGTAATGAAAATTTTTTTTCTTTCTTTCTTTGAGATAAAATGATGGCTTGGAAGGTCTTGGCAAGGTAATCGGATCGGAAAAAAGTTGTCATCCCACAGATAAATTTTTCCCCATCACCTAATGGTCGCTGTATAAAAATCAAACAGCATAATAAAGCTTATCAAGTGACGACGTGTCAATATCCGTTACCGATTTCCGACGCGCCCGAGTGAGTATTCCGCTTTCTTCTCTGGGCAAGTAAGTACTTAAACGAACAAACGCAAGTTTGCAAAGTTCAACATCACGTACCTGTACCGTAATTCCGCAGTTCCCAAACAAGAGAGAGAGAGAGAGAGAGACCACACGGGCTCGCGGCGAGTGAATCAATACACGGGGTTTATTTTCTGCCGTTTGCGCTTCGAGCACCGTGTAATGAGGCTTCGGGCGCGTGTTAATGGCCTACATACTTAATGATTTTTCAATCCACGGTGTGTAACGAGAGAGCGAGAGCCCGTTTTATCATTTGCCTTGCCAGCGCGCGTCGCCTTATGGTATGCACGGGAGCTTGGATTTCAATTGGGGGAAAAAAATCTTCTTCCCGGCCCTCTTTTCTGGCTCCTTTTCCTTTGTCAAGAGTACAAACTCGAGTCGCTCCATCGGAAGACCAATACATTTGACGCGGGGTTGATTTAAAAGACGACTCGGCTGCAGTAAAAAGGATTATGTAGGAGAATTAATTTCTTGCATTTTTTTTACGTTAAATGGAGCCCATACAATAATATACCTACCATGCAGCAATGTTCCATTGAATAACGCTTTCTCGTCTTTTATTATAGGTACATTCATGTTTACAAAAAAAAAAAAAAAAAAAATAAAATCAATTTATTTTTACTCCACGCATTGTAAGTGTTGATTGTACACGATCAAAAAAAAAGAAAGAAAAATCATTCGAAGTATTTGCAAAAAACAAACCTCATTCGAATTGCAAAGTAACGATTTTACGAATACATATTCCCCAAGACGTTTCTGCATGAGATGTTACAACATATCTTACCACGGGATTTCCACCTATACCGTATAGGTATAAATTATGTACTATATCGATCATTGAAATTGAAACATAAACGTATATATACGTATAAAAAAGCGAGGGATTTCAGATCAAGAGGACGTTAGCACCGAAGAGCGTCGATCCATAAATATCCGAGCGAATCTCTCTGCGCGCGTATACACACATATTTATAGTATACGTATTCATCTCGATCGACATCGGCATTCAACGGCATAATCTCACCGCGGAAAGAGCGAGCGAGCGTGAAGACAAATGCACTTGCACGGGGTGTATCTGAATCGAGAACCAAAAGAAGAAGAAAAAAAAAAAAAAAGGATCTACCGATCTCTCGCGCAGACAATGATAAAAAGTATATTTCCACGAATAAGCCCGCAAACGTTGAGCCTTCTCGACAAATGGTGTGGTGCTTGTATAACTTGGCCACGGCGTGCAACATCTCCACAACTATGCTCGGTGATCGGAAGTAAATTTAATGTCCCTCTCTCTTTGAATCGGAAAATTCAATCGATTGATAAAACCACCCGAACAATACCTACCGCGTATAGGTACGCGGTGCAATAGTCTCATCGACTCAATTACACACCCTAAACTACGGCGATGGTTGATAAGCACACCGACGACTCCCAACGTATTGTACCCGCAATGTTTTTCCTTCGCTTCTTCGGAGTGTACAACCGATGAAGGTGTATACTCTGTGGAAAGCGCACAATCGTGCGTGTGTATACGGATGGGAGGGAAAAGAATCATCACCGGAGAGGAAATAGACGCAGGTATATTATACGCTCCTAATTAACCAGATAGACGCTCTGCGAATATTATACCGTATGTATACGGGAGTGGGTGTAATTATATTACGCACAACAGAGAGAGAGAGAGGGGGGGAAGGTGGAGGTGAATGAAACCACAAAGCGGAAGCGATTCCGCGGCCGAGCGCGGAAACACAAACGCCCGCACGCCCGGTATATATCTGATGTATGGGTGATGTGTAATATGGTGTAAGTCGGCTCTTCCTTTTCCCTCATACTTCCTCTCTCTCTCTGTGGCCCGTCGTTCGTATACGTGTAATACACATACAGTGTAGGATGATAAGCGATATTAATATATATGTACGCACCCTCGCCCCTTCGGCGGATCATATACGAGCAATCTGCAGCCAATAGTTTTTCGAGTGGACTCTGCAGCCCATTGATATGCAAACAACAAATACCTTGGGCTGCACTGGAGTGACACATGTCTCGAATGTAAATAAAATGTGACACTTGTGGATCGGCAAGTTTGGTGGGTACTTGACGAGGGCAGGGGACCATTTGTCTCCCCACCAGAATACATTATGGGATACAATTTTGGTGAATAAGGTGATGCGGCTTTCGGGACCAAAGTAGGGTATACTCATAGTACACGCATTGGCACTTGATGATTTTGGAAAACTTGCGCGGGGCACCGCTCCGATTTCCAATGACTCATCGCAGAAACATATAATATGTCCTCAAAGTCGATTTCCATCGTAGGATACACCCGTAATTGGCCACAAATGTAACTTCCTTCATTTCCAATACTGTCGACACTATTCGTAATATACCTGCACATAAAAGATTCTCAATGGCTATTTTTACTCACACATAGCTCATTAATTGTTCCAACGATAATGACAATGAATTTGTTGTTGGTTTGCAGGACAGGGACGAGCAAACGCGACTCGAGATGAAACACCGCAAGGAGGAGGACGATCTGTACCGCAAGTTTGCGCACCACCGCGAGGAGGAGGACCGCAGGATACGCGAGGAGTTCCGAGTCAGTGCATATTTTTTTTTTTTGTTCATTCCTATGAAAAATAAATCATCGGTACTTGAATCCATGTTGAACATTCGCTTGTCCACGCAGGACGAGTGGGAAAAGGAGCTGGAGCAGTTGTCGGTGAAATGGGAGCGCGATCGCGGCAGCAAGACGCGCGCCCAGCAGTTCCAGCAGGAGAAGGAGGACCTCGAGAAGAACATGACCCTGCGCAGGGACAAGAAGAAGGAGAGCCTCACCCGGAAAATGCTCGAGCACGAGCGGTAATTTTATCCCTCTTTTTTATTTTCCCTTCCGTTGGAGCGACTCTTTGGGCACGCGCGCGTGTAACAACTCCCACGGGGTGAAGAGGGAATTTTTTACCTTTTTTTTTTTTTTTTTTTTTTTTTTTTTTTTTCCTCCCCCTTCCTTGGGAAAGAGCGAGGAAACAATGCGTCCCTCGGTTGAAGCCCGTAATGCTCGCTCCAGCTTGTAACAATACCAGCACTGGGAACAAACGAAGACTCTCTAATCGAAAATCTTTGGGGGGGGTGGAAACAGGGCAGCAACAGCGGCGCTCGTGGAAAAGCAGAGCTCGGAAATGCTCGAGTTGATAAACGAGGCGCGCAGTGAGTACATGCAACAGGAGAGCCTCTACCTGGACGAGGGCGTCGACTACATCCACGGGGCGCCTCCGAGTCCCTACCCGTCCCGCGCCCCGGCACCGCACCCCCCGGCCCTCGCCAAGTACCACTTGTACAACGACCCGCTCGAGTTTGCCGACATCGACCAGATTGCCATTTCGGTGAGTGGCTTTACAATTTATGGCTCGAAAAAAAAAAAAAAAAAACCTCCATCCGATTGAAAAACATGAAAATGCGTCCAGGTGGCCCAAGAGGACCAAAAGACCTTCACCGACTTGGTGCGCCAGCTTGTGAGCAAGTGCGGCTCGGACATCGAGAAGGCTCGCACGATATTCCGTTGGATAACGGTGAAGAACCTAAACACGATGCAATTCGACGAGAATTTGCGGGGCGACACCCCAATGGGCCTCCTACGGGGCATAAAACACGGCACCGAGTCCTACCACGTGCTGTTCAAGCGGCTGTGCAGTTACGCCGGCCTCCATTGCGTGGTCATCAAGGGATACAGCAAGTCGGCCGGCTACCAGCCGGGCGTGCGCTTCGAGGACAATCGCTTCCGCAACAGCTGGAACGCGGTGTACGTGGCCGGCTCGTGGAGGTTCGTCCAGTGCAACTGGGGCGCCCGGCACCTCGTCAACGCTAAGGAGGTGCCCCATCCGGGACAACCCAAGGAGAAGAGCGACAGTCTCAGGTGGGGCTTCACTCTCGCCACGCACGCACATAACGCCACACCTGTACATTGTACTATTCTGTCCCATCAGATACGAGTACGACGACCACTACTTCCTCACGGACCCGCGGGAGTTCATCTACGAGTTTTTCCCCCTTCAGGAGGACTGGCAGCTGTTGAAGCAGCCCATATCGCTCAAGGACTTTGAGGAGCTGCCCTTTGTCCGTTCGCTTTTCTTCAGGTATGATCGTTCTTCTGTATACGTTATAGTTTTTGGGAAAAAGCGCACAAAACGCATTGTTTTCGCAGGTACGGGCTTTACTTTCCCGACACGAATACCAATGCCGTGATGTACACCGACGCGACGGGCGCCGCGACCGTTAGGATAGCCATGCCCGCCAACATGCAATCGTCCCTGATTTTCCACTACAATCTCAAGTTCTACGACAGCGACGGCGACAATTACGATGGCGTGTCCCTCAAGAGATTCGTTATGCAAGTAAGCGTTTATGGTGTTTATGTGAACCATAAAACCAATAGCACATCGTTATATACATAATATACCTACATGTGCGTGAAACATTTTTCAGTCGGTGGTTGGTAATTTGGTGGCGTTTCGAGTTCACGCGCCTTGCTCGGGTTCCTTCCTGCTGGATGTCTTCGCCAACGCGGTCACGCCCAAGGAATACCTCACGGGCGAGCCGATGAAGTTCAAGAGCGTCTGCAAGTTCAAGATCGCGTGCGAGGAGCTTCAGACCGTCATGGTGCCGCTGCCGGATTGCGCGAGCGGCGAGTGGGGCCCGACCAAAGCCACGCGGCTCTTTGGCCTCGTGCCGATCACCCACCAGGTTTATCACAATACGCTTTTGCGCTTGCTCATTACCGAGATTTTTTTTTTTTTGTTTCTTTTTCCTTTTTTTGTAACAATATATCCCTGGGGGTTGTCAGGAGGCCCTGGTGTTTGCCGGTCGGGAGCTCGAGATCCAGTTCCGCATGTCGCGAGCCCTTACCGATTTCATGGCGACGCTTCACAAGAACGGCATCGAGGAGAAACGATTGTCCAAGTACGTGAGCCACAGCGTCACGGATGACGACGTCGTCACCTTTACCATTAATTTCCCCGAGGAGGGCCAGTACGGCCTTGACATATATACGCGCGAGTCGACGACCCCGACGCATCACGACTCCTCGGGTGAGAAGCACCTGTTGACTCACAGCTGCAAGTACCTCATCAACTCTAGCAAGAGAAATTAAACGAATTTCAAAGTAATTACGTTTCTTTTTTTTTCTTTTTTTTTTTTTTTTTTTTTTCGTACGTAAAAAAGTATGAATTACCTTTGATGTGTATATTCACAGTTACCGATCTTGAATCCAGCCTGAAGAATACGACTATATTCGTAAGATTTCACTGATGCAGTGTCATGATAGGTTCGTTTGGGGCTTAGCTTGGAGCAGCTCGGAGCTCCTCCGAGCAAATTCCTACAGTCGGTGTATCTATATTTTATGGCCAAGACGTAAATATTTATATTGCCAAGACTGTAAGTATATAGATACACCGAGTACACTCTAATATAAAAAAAAAAAAAAAAATATATAGGTGTGTGCATTCACAAGTTTCCCTT
>NW_019384291.1:4367560-4391074 GCF_000648655.2 Copidosoma floridanum | reverse complement strand
AAAAAAAAAAAAAAAAAAAAAAAAAAAAAAAAAAAAAAAAAAAAGATTTATTGATCTGTGCCGGTTTGAGTAAAAATTTTATAAAAACAACGTACTATTGTCGTTGTTGTTTGTAAATAAACTATTTGTAATTAATTGCAAGAGTATTTTTAAGATCTTCGTAACATTAATCAAATCTAGTGAACTGAAATTAATATCATCATATAGATTACGCAGATGCTGTCATTATAAAGTAATAGTTAAGCATAGGAATGATAAAAAAAAATTATTTATAGGATGCAACAAGTGCGATAAATGAAACAACAATAAAAGTATATATACATATATTTTATGAAAATTAATGTTTTGTTCACATATTTATTACACAGTATAAATCATATAAAAATAGTTGAATACTAAAAATCCATCATGGATGTGTTGTTGTGTCATCTGATTGGCACGTTCTTTGCATGTAAAATTGCTCTCCAAACCATTCTCTATGATTTTCCAAATAACTGAAATGAATTTAATGTTTTTAATGTTTTAACATTTGAATAACTTTTTACAATGTATTATATATGAATTATAATAAAAGGGCTTATAAGTAATTTAATAGAAACGTAATTCTTCGAGTTACCTTAAAAACATGTCTAAATTCTTCAACAAAACTTTCAACTTTTTTTCAGAAATGTCTGTCATTTGAAGCAATTCGGGCAACTTGACTGAAAGATTTTAACGAGCATTATTATAACTGTATAACGAGTCTTGAAAATAGGAAAAAAAATGAGTTATATCTTACCAAATAAACGAGCCAAGTGGATAGCTCCATACACCATTGACGGTTTCGGCGACGACACTTTTAACTCCCTTTCTGGCATCAGCCGCCACTTTTTGGAATCTTCCAACAGTGAATTGATTTGAGCCGAATTAATTACGGGCATTGACATCCTTAAAGTTACACCTCGTGGACTAGAACATCTTGAACTCGTACTTGCCAAACTGTTCATACTGGATCATACATAATTTGAATTACAAATGAAATAATCAATAAAGATTAAATTTCAAATAATTCACCTTGATAAATTGCCGCCTGTTTCCTGTTTGACTTCCTCAACGGGTCTCGGAGCTTTTGGCTCTTCGGTTGAATTTAGCCGACACGAGCGTAATTTTCGTCGAGTATTTGAGACCGTAGGCACCGCCGTTTTTTCAGATTCAGTCTTATCAGGCTCTTGTTCCCGAAATGGTGGCAAATGAGCAAATTCTGGGTCTTCGACCTCTTCTTTTATCACTAATTCAGGACTAAAATAAAACAAATAAATTCATGACATTTTAGAAAATAGTGTTACTAAGAACCAGTAAACAAATTTTCATTCTACATAAAAAAAAAAAAAAAAAAAAAAAAAAAAAAAAAAANGAGCGCACGTAAGACCCATAAGCTATTTTAAACTCACGAGATCTCAAATCCCTAACATTTTATAATTAAGCTCTAGTGTGACGTTCGTGCATCTTGATTTACAACCCTAGTCGTAAGATATTGTTGGATCAAAAAAAAAAAAAAAAAATCAAACTACTCACTCAACAGCTTCCTCTTTTACGACAGAGTCATCAGAGTTTGATGACGCAGCCACTTCTTTCATCGTCAAATACTGTTCTTTTTCTTGTTTGTACAAAAGCAAATCACCTAACGTATGATCAAAGTATATTCGTAGACCATCAGCAGTTTCTCTGCATATGTTAATATCATTAATTGTTTTTTCTAAATTGTTTTGTACTTTATTTCTTTGTGGTTTATCAGGAATGTTTGTTAATTGAGTTGTTGTATAATGTTGTACCCAAGATTCTATAATATTTACAACTGTTGGCTGTGCTGGCAAAACATGTAGCTAAAGAGTATAATGCAAGTGTGATTATAAAGACTTCGTTTTTGTTTTACAAAATTTATACTAAAAGAAAATACAGAACCTTGTTATTGTTCACTATTAGATTAAAATCTTGTTCCAAAAGTCTTTTTAACGTTGCCCCTATTTCAATATCTACTCCAGGTCTAACACTGGCTCCTGACTGACTACCATCACCGCTATCGTCTGCAGAAGTTTCATCGAAATTTGAGCTGCTTTCCATCTCTTCTTCAGATACAATATCCTAGGTTAAAGTTGAATATAAAGCTTGAAAAGTATATAAATCAACAAAAACTCGAAACATACTTCAGTGTCATAATCTTCTTGTTGTCCAGAGCTACCGTCTTCTGAAGAGCCAGTAGTTCCCGAAGTTGTCCTACTGCCGCTGCTTTGTGCTCTCCTCTTAGCTTCTGTGCCTACTTCTGTGGAACTAGAATACTTGTGACTTCTTTTTTTTCGCTCTCTTCTGTACAAATATGCTCCTCTGAGAATGAAAAAATAAATTTTTTTTTTTTTGTTCAAGAGCACTACTTAGGACTATTCAAATTTTCATACAATTGTAATTGTGCTTTCTGGGCGAGATCTCTTTGTAATTGCCGATTTTCTTCTGTGTCTTTAAGAACATACTCTTCCGTGACACAGCGGTCCCAAGATGAGTTCCATCCCTATAGTAACAAAAACTTTCAATATAAAAAGTACCAACAAAAAATCCAACCAATATCATAAAAGTGATGATTACCTGGAAGTGAATCAAATACTCCACTGCCTTTCTCCCTCGCTGATCTTTATTTACAATAACATCAAGTACCTAAAGACACAGCACTTTTAACCTTTTATATATTTTACATCAAATTAATTAATATTAGCTTAGTCCTGATAATTGATTGGAAAAATCATGAGTATTAATAAATATACTTATTACAGATAACATCGTTAATCTATCAAAAGTAATTCTTTCCAGGTTACCTTGGAGTCGTAAAGTACTTTGGCTTTGGTTGGATCGGGCTCATAACACAAAACCTTCTCCCCGTCGGAAAATTTAAACTTGGGCCCGCGGGTCGATACCATTTTTATTTATTACATTTGAATAAAATCACTTTTACAAAACAATGTACACACAACAATCCGGTAAATAGTAAACAAACTCCGGTAGCGTTTGTAGCAGAAAGCAAAATACACAGTGTTCGATTTCAATCAGCCACGCGAGATGGCGCTAATTGTGGTTGCTGCGATTTGATATTCGATTCGTCAGCTTTAGCGCCTAGAGCCATTTAGTCAATTATAAACTAACCGCAACTCATTTTGTAGCTTTAAAATAAAAAAATAACGATACGTGTGTTTTTGGCGGCAAGTTAACAATCTAGTTTTTACTCGAAAATTTATCTTTAAAAGTATAAAAACATAGGAGGTCAATTTTTAGGTAGAAAATAGATTGTTAACTTGCTGCCAAAAACATACGTATCGTTATTTTTTTGTTTTATAGCTACTTAATGAGTTGCGGCTAGTTTATAATTGACGAAATAGCTCTATGCGCTAAAGCTCTGGCTGAAAAGTTTAGGGTCACTTTTTAGTTCAAAAATCCAAAACGCTAGATGGCGCTGATCCAAATAACTATTACTATACTTACAGTAAAGCCACTTTATTAACTATAAACCAGCTGCAACTAATTTCGTAGATAGAAAATAAAAAGTTAAAATTTTTGTGCTGTTTGCGGCAAGTTTTAAATCTATTTTTTACCCAAAATTTGACCTCCAAAGTATAAATATTCTACTTATCTTATATGTGGCTTATAAAATCGACTACATTTACAAAATTACAATACTTTAGACCTTTAAGCATTAACTTATGGAAGCACGGCCCTTTAATGTCATAGTTTAAATAAACAGTTAACTTGCATGATACGTATTGTGTTACAGAAATCTTGAATTACGATCAAATATATACGTAAATTAATCAGTTGAAAAGAGACAACTGAAGAAAAAAGGCCTAAAAGAGAAGTTCAGTCACACGAAGAGTCTCTTAAGAATGGAGCATTGAATCTTACCAAATAAAAAATACACTTTTTACAGATAAGTAAATTTTAAGTCTTATAAATAAACAAAGAACCCAACATTCTCTGATTAAGTGAGATCCAATGCTCCATTCTTAGGAGACTCTTCGTGTGACTGAAACTCTTTTTTAAGCCTTTTTTCTTGAGTCTGATTAATTCACGTATGTGTTTATCGTTATTCGAGATTTCTGTAACACAATACATATCATACAAGTTAACTGTTTTTTTAAACTATAACATTAAAGGGCCGTGCTTCATAAATTAATGGGAAAAGGTCTAAGGTATTGTAAGTTTGTGAATATGGTTGATTTTATAAGCCGTATAAGATAAGTAGAATATTTTTTCTTTCACAGGTCGATTTTGGATCAAAGATAAATTGTAAACTTGCCGCAAATAGCACAAAATAAGTTAACTTTTTATTATCTATCTATATAATCAGTTGCGGCTGGTTTATAGTTAATAAAGTGGCTCTACTGCAAGTTATAGTAATAGTTATTTGGATCAGCGCCATCTAGCGTTTTGGATTTTTGAACCAAAAAGTGGCCCTAAACTTTTCAGCCAGAGCTTTAGCGCTTAGAGCTATTTAGTCATTTATAAACCAGCCGCAACAAATTTCTGATATATAAAATGTAAAAATAACTATATATGTGTTTTTGGCGGCAAGTAAACAATCTATCTTTTACTCAAAAATTCATCTTTAAAAGTATAAATGCATATGAGGTCTATTTTTGGGTAGAAAATAGATTGTTAACTTGCCGCCAAAAACACATGTATCGTTATTTTTACATTTTATACAACTGAAATTTTTTGCGGCTGGTTTATAAGTGACTAAATAGCTTTAAGCGCTAAAGCTCTGGCTGAAAAGTTTAGGGCCACTTTTTAGTTCAAAAATCTAAAACGCTAGATGGCGCTGATCCAAATAACTCTTACTATAACTTACAGTAGAGCCATTTAATTAATTATAAACCAGCCGCAATTAATTTTTCAGATAGAAGATAAAAAGTTGAAATTGTTTGTTCTATTTGAGGCAAGTTTACAAATTATCTTTTACCCGAAAATTGACCTCCAAAAGTATAGATACTTACTTAGTTTAATAAAATCGACCATATGGCACTACTTAGTAGTGATTACTTCGAAATCAAGAAATCTTCGGATTCGAATTACTTAATTATATCATTTTCTAAAAGTGTTCCTAAGCTTTTAATGTTCCTAATTTGCCCCAACGTTAAGTATGACAGTATCGTCTACTAGCTCCTCAAGCCATACAAACACGAATAGAACTCTTGGACATTTTCAATGATTTATACAATCAGAACATAGTTATTCCACGATTATTTGCATAATTATCTAATCTCTTCCATTCCTAAACTAAATAATAAAGCCAGGCCTGTTGCCATGGTCTCTTACAATCCTAAAAATATTTGAAAAAATAATCAGTAATAGGTTCACTCTTGGTATTTTGAATCAGGGAACATCCTAAGAGATTCTTTTCCAGTAACTCGACAAAAAAAAGTTCTATTTTGTATTTATATAATGGCTATGCAATTTAAAGTTAATGTAAAAAAAAAATGTATAATCTAATCAGTGTCTCTCGCGGTTCCGCCGGTCATGCCTCAGATGTTCTCTATACTGAGCAATTGAGGATGAAGAACTGATGTGATGAATCTCAGAATTATAATTATCATGTACCTACCAGTACTCAAGTATTATCCAAGGTAATCCTTTTTAACTCAATTTTTGTTGGTTAATGAAGGTTTCTTTCGGAGAATTTTTTTTATTAGTGCATTTAAAAACTACAAGAAAAGAAGGGTAAGAAAAAAAGGACAATTTTCAAGTATTTTGTACATATTATTTTATTCTCCATTGACAATTTGTAAAGGAGTATGTATAAAAGTAAAACTGCAATCGTTTGAGTATAAGTAGTGTGTAATCTGTTACAAGTATATCACTTAACTTGAAAATACATGTATAGAAATTTATTTTTATCTTGCTCTTATATTAACTTCATCGCACTGTTTTCTGGCGTTTTTCATAAAAAAATGCGCCTTTATAATAAATATATTTAACAGAGCAAACGTGTAATAAGTAATATGTAGGTGTAGTCGTTGCAGTAGCGCTCAATTGTTTGCCTGACAGCTACTAGCTTACGAGCCGGTATTTATTATAGGTACAAAAATAATAATTTTACCAGTGTCAGTCGTTTTATTATGCGCTTTTTAGCTCATATCAATATTCAAGAGATTGAGTACATCTTTGATGCGCTGAGTCTGAGATGCTTGTCTTTCTTGTTTTGATTGCAATTTAATATTTTTTACACCGTAGTTACAATTTTACTTTAAAATTGATTGCTCGTGGATATTTTCATGTAAATACGCAGAAAGATTACTTCAATAATTCTGTAAGAATTCAAAAAGAATTCTTTTTCCCAAAATTAATCAAGAAGAATACTTATTAACTTCTTTAAGTAATCGCGAATGTCCACTGTATTAAAATTCTTAACGAATTCTTTTTGTTTAATGAAAAGAAACTTTATCAGGCGTAGAAAAATTTTTTTCGTAGAAGAGAAAATGTGCGTATTGGGATATGTGTAAAGAGGTGTTTCGATACAGTCTGTCACATTTAAGCTCTTTGATATTATTCATACGAATAAATCTCGTATAAATAATCTCTTAATAGTCAGTTTACAATATATTGTCATCGTTGTTAAATCGATGCTCTCGATCAAACTTTTATTAACAAAAAAAGTTACAGCTATACATATGTGAATAAGAAGTATTGTTTGTCTTAGCTATTAAATAATTTTCATTCATTCTTTCAAATTAATAATAATAAATTTGATTGTCATAATACAACTACTTCATACTCTATCTAATTTATTTATTTATTAAAACTCGTTGCTCCGCCTATTGTTCTCGGAATCATATGCAGTTGAAACAAGTACATACAATGTAAATTTTACTATTAAGTAAGCAAGTAAGTGGTTGTAAATATAACTACTATAAAAAATATAAACATAGAATAGTCACGCTCATTTTTTATTAACAATTAAATATCTCTTTTTTCGCACTTGTTTTTGCTTACAAACAAATTTTTATGTATGTCATTAGATCAACTTTTATTCAGGCACTCAAAGCAACAGGAATTTTCTTTGCATTGATTATTTACACTGTAAGTGATTTAAATATTGTTTTTCGTATTTTTATTTTTCTTTGTAATACCGATTTATACATGAAATACTGGAAACTTTTGTCCATTGCTGATTGTTGAAATTATAGAGGATTTTTATTACAAAATAGTTTCTAAATTTATTACTTTTGAAATTTTGAATAAAAAATTATATATGCAAAAGTTTATTACAGTTATTGAAATCAGCCATGTATTTACGATTATTAATATCAAAATAACGAAAAATGAAAGTTTTAGACCAGTCATCATTTATGTTTCAAGGTAATAACAAACCTTGAAAAATAAAATACAGTGTAACCTGATTCAAGTAATTTTGAAAATTACTTTCAAGTATGTATTATTAATGTGTTCTGTTTTGTTTTTTGATTTTATGATATATTATTTAACATGACACAAATTTCCAACTAACAAAAATAAAAAAACAAGATAAAGTTGATCAGTCTATCTGTACAAATTGCTAACACTCATTGCAACATAACAGTTATGCTCAACGAATTTTGTGAAGTACAAACAATAAAAAAAAAAAAAAATGGTTATAATATGAAGGAAAGACATAATGAGATGTACCTTTTTTTCACGAAAAAAGGTGATGGGAAAAAAAAAACAAAAATAAACCGCGCCTCTACAAAGCACATTGTTATCAACTTTCTTTCTTGCTCTTTCTCTTTTTTTTAAGTACATTTTGTTTGCAAAACCGGGATTACGGAAACGTAAAAAAAAATTATTGATTAAAACTTAAGTAAAACATCGCAGATAATATATTATAAGAGAAAAATACTGGTTTTACCATATTAAAAAATGTTTTGTGGCCTTGGCAATCGCAGTCTTTGCCGCAAACAAATATTAAACGCCACACTGCGATCCACGCTTATAATATTTTAAATTTACAAGCATACGAAAAATAGTAATCACAAGATGGATCTTGACACACGCGAATGCACGCATACGCTAATTTACTCCCCATTGGAAAGAACTTTTAGAATGGTGTAAGAAGGCACGTATAATTCATGAGATTCTAACGGATCCTTCCAGTGGGGTTGTATTATTTTTATAAATAATGCACAAATATGCTCTAAATTCTCAAGTCCAATACAATTGGAAGTTGATTATATATTATGACAAAGAATTTTGAGCTGTTCAAAAAATATAAATAAAATATTCGGCACTGGCACAAAAACGTGCATTCGCTTGTTATCCACCCAATGTTTGTTGTACATATTTTTTTTTTCTATTTTAATTTATTGTTCAGTCTCGTCAATTCACTCAATGCACACACTGGACGTTTTAACGGATATACAGTAGGCCGCTACGAAACTCCTGTATTTCACTTAAGGCAGGAATGCTACAGAAAAATTATTCACGCAGGCCTCATTGTGTGGAAGCATTTTGTTTCTTTCAGTAAAAAATATATATTTATAAGATGTTTATAATATTTATAGAGCTCTATCTATTTATAAATGCATATTTATAAATTGTATGTATAGTATATATTTATATGTATATATATATATATGTTTTTTTCTTCATTTAAGTTCATTGAGAGCTTAATTACTTATATATCATAATTATTTATATTAAAAAAAATTGTCCCCTCACCACGAGCTAACACTAATACGGACTAAGTATATTCTATTTTAACAGTCGTCTGTATTCTTATAGTTTATTTTTGTGTTCTATACAATTATGCAATTACTTATTCGTTAATAAAACTTGATTGTTAAACGATCTTTTTACGTGGACTTAACACGATTGAAGAATCTAAAGTCGATATAAAACTGACAACATTTCAATATCTTGGAAGCTTTAAAAAGTTCATCAATTTCATAATATTACTTGCGAAAGAGATTTCTTCTTTCTGAAAAATCAGTCTTTTTCTCTGTTGAAATCAAAGAAAAATAAGATTCCTCGAAGAGGCGTGCATATAGTTTATGACATTGTTTTGAGTACATGTATAGATTAATGAACCTAAATTAAAACCAGTATAAAAAAATTAGATGAAATTTTTACTCAAAATTATCATACAATTTTATAAAAACATCAAATTCAACTGTATAAAATAAATATTTGTAATAATTTAAATTTTATTTAATAGCTTAATCACCGAGTTTAAAATTTTCTTACAGCTTTATAAATAATAGTGTGACTTTGATGCTCAAGTCTTAACATAGTTAAAACATTTTTCAGAGTTAATTACTGTTTTTTAAAAATTTTTTTTCTTATTTTCTCAAGAAATTCAATGGCTTGTACGTTTATTTTTGCAAAATAAACATGTAAATATTTTCTTATTAAAAAAATTATATTTAGAGAATTAAATGCAGGGTACTTTTAAATTGCTTAGTCAAAATATTTTTAATAAATTTAACTATGTTTTTGATTTTCATTTAAATATCTAATAAGTTTTAAGTTTGGAGAAAAAAGTTTGGCAACTAGGTTGCCTCAGATTCTCGGAAAGTAAAACTGACACAACAAGAAAACCAAATGGTTAGAATTATATACAAGCTCCACTGTAGGCACGTAATTACTTTTAAAAACCAAATTATGCTACGTCATGAAGTTTCCATTCAAAAACAAAGATTGCTGCATGAAAGAGTTCGTGTCGAACTCTCACGAGCACCTAATGTTTTTTCTCTTCAATGTCATCCAAAGATCATTCACTTTTCTAAATCGCAAAAAAACTCTACTCAGTCGTAGCAACGTTTTTTTGCTAATGTAAAGAAACAAAAAAAAAAGGATTCGAATCACGATCACATGAGCGTTTGTGACAAATCAGTGGTCCCCTCGAAGCAGTTCCATAAGCAAGTTAAAGGAGCAGCCCTCGCCTTCGGCGCGTTTTGCACTGAGCAGTTCCTTGCCTGCTTGGCAGGTACGCTGGAGATCTGGTATTCGAAGCAACAGCTCACCGAACTTGGCCGGCATCTCCGGGTACCTCGCTATGGTGTACTGCTGCAGTGCTTGCAGCGCCTTTTCCTGTGAAGAGCGCACCTTCTCCGGCTCTTTCAACTCGCTCGTATCCGATGTTAGCAATACGATCACCTGAAACAGGTTTTAATTATAATTCGTTAACTAATTGAACAACAAAAATGCCAAAAAATAAACGTGCAAAACAAACCTTCATGGCTACAAATTCGTACTGGTCTACCCTGAGCCGCCTGAGATTGTTCGTAAACGCAAGCATTCTCTCGATGCACGTGGCCAACCCGAGTTCTCTGGCCTGTTCGAGCGTTATAGATTTCCCCAGCGAGACTCGAATCTCGCCTGGTGTACTCATACTGCGGAAACAGCAGGAGAACAGTAGCAACTCGCACCAGGAATTGATGAGCAGACAAATCTGGTCGTCTATCGAGATATTTTTAAACAATGGCAGGCTCTTGCACCACTTGACGATCTTGTAGAGCCGGTGATCGGCTATGTTACACAAATTTGAGAGAAAATCCGGATGCTGAGTCGGATTGCTGCTATCTATCGAACTCGATTGCTGATTGGCGGAAGGCTGTTGTTGCTGCTGTTCGTGGCTCGGCGTAGGCGTTGACGAGTTGGAAGGCGACGGTCGCGCAAGTTCGCTTTGACAGCTGCTGTTGCTGCTACTGCCGCCACCACTACCCCCAACTCCGCTCGTGCCACTGCTACTGCTGTTGCCATTGAGACCGTTAGATGAACTCAACGAGTCTGCGGTGGCCATGTTCGGTAGGGACTACAAACAACAGTCAATAACAAAAGATTATCGATTAGAAGGAATTAGAGTTACTTTCAGTTTTAAGCTGCAATGTATACCTGAGCGAGATTGAGCGATCCCATAGCCTGACTAGCGCCGAGTCTGTCGTTATCGTTGTAATGCCACAAATGCTCGACATCCATAATGTCCTGCAGCAGCTGGGGCACCAGTTGCACTTTGTGCGAGTGGTTTGAATGATGCTTCATGGAATGGTGATGCTCGGCACCACCGGCTGCCGGACTGCAGGGCCCAGTTTGGGCCAGTCTGTCTTGGCCAAAGCCACCCGCGGCCATCGAGCCGGAACCCATGAGATTCGCCGGCAGCGTGTAGGTGCACTGGTAAGTGCTGCGACCGCCGCGGGTCCGATCTTCGCGTATCGCCTCGAGTTTCATGCCCATGTTGAGGCACTTGTCGAAGCGGCAGGCCGGACATTTTTTGCGCGTGGCCACCGTCACCGGGCAACCAGCGCCTCTAAGGCACACGTAATTCTTGCGATTTTGCACCGTACGCTTGAAGAAACCCTGATAAAACGCATAAATTTTTCAATCGATTACAATAATGGCAATTACATACACGGCCAATCGAAACTCACCTTGCACGACTCGCATGAAAAAATGCCGTAATGAAAACCACTGATCTTGTCCCCGCAAATTGGGCACGGGCTGTTGATCAGCTGCTGCCTCGTGGAGATTCCCGATGGGGCCGAGGGTATCCTACAGTCGTCCTGGTCATCCAGGTGGGCGTCCCCGGCATCGGCCGACAAACCAGCTGCGGCGGCGGCTCCGTAGTGATGCACCGCACTTGACTGCAGATGCAAGGCCGCCGCACCAGCTGCCGCCTGTTGCTGTAAATGATGCGCGTGGCGCTGCTGGACCGGCGAGTGAGTGGGCGGACTGAGGCTGCCGTAGCTGTAGCAGCTACTCGAGGCGTCCGAATTGTTGCGCGAGAGCGAGTGCGACAGGGAGAGCGAGAGGGACGAGCTGGAGTTGTTGAAGCTGTGCCGGGAAAGCGAGAGCGAAGACGAGGGCACTGGTGAGCCGGGACCCAGAGCCGAGTGCCGGCCGGCGTGCGGCGACTGGGTTGGCGAGCTGAACACGCTGTAAGCCGAGTGGATCGCTGAATCTGGCGACGGCACCTGTTTCGAATCATCAACGCATTTTCTTATTATTACTGGCAAAAACCCAATGAAACAACGTAAATCACCGTACGCACGCATGGACTAACCTGAGATCTGGTGTGGCTGTGCTTGGTGAGATGATGCCGGGGAATGAGAACAGGACTGTGACTCGGGGTTGAACTGTTGCACCCGCCGAGCAGCTTGTCAACCAGCAACGGTAAATCACTCTGCTGTGCCGTCTGCTCGTGTTGAACCTGCTGTTGTTGCTGCTGCTGTTGGTGAATCTGTTGTTGGACGTGGGGCACGGCGACGATCGTTTCGTTAAGGCTGCCAGGTTGGCCGGCCAAGCTCTGGAGGCCAGGACTCGATCGGAAATCCGGCTCCGGCTTGATGGGGAACTTTTGCTCGTGCAACGGACTACTGCCGCTGCAAACCTGGACGCCCTCCATCGAGGTCTCCTCGTGGTCGTTGGTGATCGTGTTTGAGGACATCTCCTGATCGGAGAGCTCGCCCTCCCAGGACATCGGGCGCTCGGGTTGCTCGTGCTCGATCACATCCTGGCCACCGCCGGGGGCGTCGCGCTTCTTCTTCGTGCGCAAGTTTACGCCCCGGAAGTCGATTCGACTGACCTCACCGTCGCTGTCCCCGTCCCCGTCGTCATCGTCGTCGTCGTTGTTGTTCGGCGAGCAAGACTCGTCCGCAAGGGCCGAGGACACTGCTGGTGTCAAGGTGCAAGTGGTCGTTGGGTGGTTGTTGCTGCTCGAGCTGCTCGACGACAAGGCCACTGACGCGGAACCGTTGCTTGTGCCACTACTGTTGTTGTTGTTGTTGCTGATGCTGTTGCCACTGTTGTTGTTGTTGTTGCTGGTGGTGGTGGTGGTGGTGGTGATCGTGGCGGAAGAGTTGTTGCTGGTAATGATGTTGTTGTTGTTGTTGTTGTTGGCGATGGCGTTGGAGCTGGTGCTCGGGCCACAGCTCGAAACGACGGAGACTGTTACGCCGTTCTGGCCGCCCAGATACTTGCAGACACTTTTACCTGGGGATCAATGGAAGCTATGTTGTTTCATTCATGAATTTTGTGTACGATTTGTCTCGCGAATAACCAGTTATTTTGCGATTGAGTGATTATTCGCTGGGAAAAATGGACAAATCGGTACGATCGAGTTGAAAAATCGTTCGGAGACACCTGCTGGGAACGACAAACGAGCTTGAATAAATTTAACGACGAAATAGAAAAGCACGCGCGAGTAATAAAATAGTCCCGTGTGCGTGTACATGCGATTAACTTTGGTTCTTTGTGTACTTATATGGAGGCGCAAATGAGGCGTGGAAAAGAGAGGGAGACTTTGTGTTTATACGCCTAAGCGAGACAAATGAAAAATACGCTCACACGGCCAAACGCACGGCCGGATATTTACCTTTTGCGTCGAATGTTTACGATATGCCAAAAAAATCTTTATGGCTTTGTTGAAACTAATTTTTTTTATTCCTTTTTATTTTCATACTTCGAAAAACGATGAAATTAATATGCATATATTCAATGTACAAAAGTAAAAAAAAAAAATGAAAAAAAAAAAAAAAACCACACACACGCAGACAATTGTGTAGTGAGACTTGTATACATTCGCGTAGGTCTTGTAAAAATTCATCCAATCACGATAGGTGCCAATCTACAAACTACTACCCCATCAATCTTGACTTGAGATGAGAAAGAGAGATGAACAGGCCAATAGCTGAAAATATAGGTAAAAAAGGTAAGGCACATTCATCCGGCAAGTTTGTCGTCGTTTCATAGGAATCGCCGGAGGCAGCGCGACAATTCTTGGTTCACAATCTTCTCATAAATATATTATATACATGTACACGCTCTCTGCCCATATTTCACACTCGTCCTTCATTTCCATGCATCTCTCGTTTGCTCGTATCTACACTCGCTTTTTCGCTTCCTCATTCCTCAACCCTCGTTTCTCTTCCCTCCCCCCTTCACATCACAGCTGATACAAATCTCATTGCTGCACTTAAACCTTCACCCTCGAATGATCAAAAAATGACCAGCTCAATCAGAATAAAGATCGCGTGCAATTCAAACTACAACCGTTCATCCGTAACGTATAACAACCAGACGTGTTTCCATAAAACACATACATCCCAGCTATGCCACCAATCAATATACTTATTTGTAAACAGCCGTGTTATATTACATCATTAAGCTGTACAGCGAGTAGACACACAGACGCTCTCACAAACTTTATCAACTATAATAGCATGTACTTGTTCTGATTGAAAAAAAGAAAGAAAGAAAGAAAGAAAGAACGTCCTGTCTAATGGCACTTACCGTCGTGCATCTCGTGAATCGACGGTGGTGGGACGTTGATCGTCGTGACGGATACATTTTTCCCGTGCTCGGGCGGGCGCACGACACCGCCGCCACTATTGCCACCGCTCGAGGTGTGATGATTGTGATTGTTGTGGTGATTGTTGTGCTGATGATGGTGGTGGTGATGATGGTTTTGGTGGTGGTGGTGGTGGTTGTGATGATTGTTGGCACCGCTCGTCGTCGATTTCCAGGATTGACCGGTGGACGGCTGCCACCAGGCAGGACCCGTCGCTGGCTCCGAGGCCCCGGAACCGCTCTGATCCGACATTCTCAGCTCAGCCTTGCTCTTCTGGCTACCGGTGCCGTACCGCTCACCGACTTTGCCGAACACGATGACGTGGATGCCTGTACATATATACACACATCAAATCGTTACTACAATTTTCCACCCTCGAGGATTTGCGCGTACACGTGACGTTTGAACGAACTTCCAGGCACAGTTTGAATCTTACGCTTCATCGGTTGAAAATCGGCATAGGTAAAGCAATAAGGAACGCCCGTCGCGAGGCGTAAGTTTAAACGGCTGCCCCGATGCGAGTAAATCACATACACGTAGGTATGTATATATTCATATAGGCACGCACCTGCGATCCCTCGTCGTCGCAGTAGGGGTGGACGAAGCTCCTACGGCCGTGGTGCGTGCCAGGCTTGAGCATCCTGAGCTTGCGGCACGGAGCTCACCCCAACCGCTGGTGCACCTCGGGCTGTTTTGCTCCGTAAAAAGGTCGTGGGCCTCCTCCTTTGCTCCCTCGTTGTCCTTTCTCTATATATATATGTATGTATATGCGGGCAATCTTGCGTGTCAACGCACCTGTTGCCGATCGCTGCCGAGCCGTCTCTCGGGAAAAACGGCCGCGCGACGATGGTCTTGCCTCCTCCTCTTCCTCTCTTTTGCGAGGATAGACGCGTATGGAAGTGCGGGGAAGAGAGAGGGCGATTATCGTCGGTCCCCGGCCCCGGGCGCCGATCTGCAATGCAAAAGAGAAACGGTCACGGTTATGGGTTTGCTCGGCGGCAGAATATGTTGCATGTGTGAGTACGGGGGAAGGGGACGTTTTTCTGTCTTTTTGACGGGCGTATATCAGTCGCGTGCGTACATGTGCGTCCTTTGGTCGAGCATATATTTTTTTGTTTTTTTTTGTTTGTTTGGTTTGACAAGGGAGTAATCACTGGATGGAGGTATATTATCCTTTCTTATTATTGTTATTTTTTTTGTTGGGGATGAAGGGTGTTGGTTTTTTTTTTTTTTTTTTTGAGGATGCTGTCGAGCTGAAGGGCCCTTTTCTCATCTTTGTGCGTGCGGTCGCGAAGTACTACGTATTATGACGAGGAAATTTTCCCTCCGAGGTGTATATACATGCGCAGATGACTGGCGATTTTTTCTTTCCATATCCCTTAAATCGTTTTGTTGGCGGTCATAATTTATGAGATAGACCGTGTGAAAATACTTTTACGTGGTAGGTATAAAGGTGCGAGACACCATTGGATCGTTATGAGGAGATAATATACGATGATAAAACATGTTACCGAATATCGATCCGAATCATGGATTTCGAGATATTATCAATTGAAAAGCAACGAATTTCACAGTAAAAAAACAGGCTTCAAGGATTTTTTCACTTATTTTCTAAAACTGCTACAGTTACTTTCAATTGAGCATATCTGGGAAACGATTCATCTAAAGTGCTTTTTTCGTTCGTCTTGATGAGCTTGCAATACATTATATACATATTATGCTGATGTATCACGATAAATCGCTATGGGGAAATTTGAATCGACAACCGATTTGTACCGATTTTTATTTGTATACTGTGAACAGTATATAATGAAAAACGCTCGGGGGAAGCTCCGAAAAATCTTTTCCTACGAAAGTACCAAACGAAGCGAATCACCGATCATCCACTTGATACAGAATACAACATGCACTGTCACGCATAACGATACCCGGGAACGAAAAGACGCAGTCGAGGAAAAAACAAAAACGAACAACAAGCGTACGAGGATGGGAAAACAGGTAACGAGAGGGAAACAAAGAAGTAAGGAGTATTTGGTGGGAGACAGCCCGGAGCCGATGTATAACTCTTTTTCCTCGAGATAATATATACGTGATGTATAACGGTCGCGTCCACGTCGATCGCCCTGCGTGTAGCGTGGGTATATATATATGTAACATACAACTATACAAGGCCGATCCACTTCCGGCCCCGACATCCCGCCACTACTGCTGAGTACTATACCTCTATGCGTGTATATATATACATATGTGTAGTTACCATGTACCGCGGCGGCGAC
This sequence comes from Copidosoma floridanum, assembly GCF_000648655.2. The sequence continues at coordinate 4,374,463 of NW_019384291.1, read as the reverse complement.
CTTCCCGCGCCCGCACGGGAAACAAACGGATGGACGGACGCCGCGCGTTCTGGCGTTGTTGCTCCGTTTACTTATATACATATGTATTGTCGAAGAAAAATGTTTTGAGTGTTTTTATTTGTTTTTATTTTTTCCATACTGAGAGAATAAGATAATAAAAATCACAGAGGAATTCTCGTAAAAATTATTATAATCGAAAGCAAGGTGGCAAAAAAGGAAAAAAAAAATTATTATTATTAACACTAAAGATTATTGTTTTAACAGTTGAAAGTATAGTTTAAATAGTTAAAATTATGGTTAGAATAGTAAAAACTTTTATGCGGGAAAGTAAAATTTATTAACCGATCCTTTAAAGGTTTACTGTTCCAGCATAGTAATTTTTTACTTTTCGAACCATAATTTTAACTGTTACACAATAGCCTTAACTATTAAAAATAATAATTTTTTCCTTTTTTGCCACTTTGCATCATCTGATATTTACTGTGCGGAAAGGTAATTTTTGCTGGAATTTCTCTCAGTGATATTCGAGGTGAAATCAAGATTTAAAATTTTCGTGTTGAATTATAAAGTTTTGGATATATTACAATGTACTCAAATCAACTGAGCGCACGTAAGACCCATAAGCTATTTTAAACTCACGAGATCTCAAATCCCTAACATTTTATAATTAAGCTCTAGTGTGACGTTCGTGCATCTTGATTTACAACCCTAGTCGTAAGATATTGTTGGATCAGAAAAAAAAAAAAAAAAATCATGCGCGCTCTGCAAACTCTGTACACTCTCATAAATGCGTAAGAATATGCCCCTTAAGCAAACGTGAAAACGATCGCCAAGTTGCACGTATACTTGCACTGCACACACACATAAATGTATAAATTTTCAAAGCCTGACGTTCTTGGTCGTATGTATACATACGCTACGGTATAGCGCAATTTCTTGCACCGATTTATTATTATAATAACATGAACCCTTCTCCAGCTTTGCCACTCTCTTATTAATGCAATACAGACACGTCAGAAAAAGAGATAAAAATAAAAAAAAAGGAGAAGAAGCCACAAGCCTGTGTACACACAGTGTTGGAACGCAACTTTTTTTTTCTTTTGATTTATCAAGAAAGAGAAGAAAAAAAAAACAAATTTTGCACATTTAACATTAAATATTATACCCCAGTAGTAGCGGTAACACGTGTGCGGCCAGTGAAATAGAACATCCAAGCTCTGGTGGTGTTACCCCGACTAATAATTTACCCGAAAGCTTTTGGTTTTTGCTTTTGGTTAAATATCTCTTTGCCCAAAGTCATGTACCTTACACGTGTAATAAGCAATACACTCTTGTCAAGGAGGGTATAAGTTCATACAAAGTGTATATGGCTTGTCGGGGCTGCAATTACTTACAAGGGATATTCAATGCACTTTTCAAGCATACCCGACGTAAATTAGCTTTTACGTTGCAGTGTACACGTACGTTTAGAACCAATGCACGAGCTTGAACATTTTGACAAGTTAAATAAATGTATTACAGGGGTACACATACACGCGCCGTATATATACCGGAGGGTAATAATATCAAAAAGAGCGCGAAATGTAATGGGTTAAATTGGTCGTTGCACCGGTCAACCGATGCCCACCAACCAGAGTATACATGTATATACACTTAAAATTTAAAGAGACTTTATACTTACATGCAGTATATATATACACATGAACAAGAGTGCGTGTACCCCCTCCTTTCTTCCAGATGTACAACGTATACCTATGCATTGTCATGTTACACATAATCGTGTTGGAATTAAGCGAACTCGAGAGGGTCCACGCTGTTTGTTATACCAGCAGGATAATAATTGCGACGATGTAAAATAATGGGACTCGTGTTGTGCGACGGGGAGGAAAATTGTCATCTTGACAATATATCAGTGAACAAAGACATTGAGTGGTATGTATTATAACATGGGTTTTGGATCCGAAGTAGCTCTCTGATGTAACGAAAGCTGTCGTTCCATAATGTGTGTGTGTATATATTATAATTAGGTATCGGTCAGTCCTGCACGAGAAAATTTGACGAGAAAAACGGGGGGGTTATGCCCCCAAGAACCCGCAAAAAAAAAAAATTATTGAACAAATATTTCTCATTTTTCGACAATAATGTACACGTAAGTCGTTTCTCAACATTTCCCACAGGAGCCCAGATAAAATTGAAGCCATCATGATCAGCACCTGGGACACCCTGACTCCATTCGAAGCCAGTAGGTGTAAAGTTTTTTGAGTGAATTTAGCATTTGTTTATTACAACATAGTGTATACATTAAATAATACGTAGGTAAACGCAGCGCAATCTCATTACGTGTGCATATCGTATGATGCTTCATGTAATAGGTATATATTATACAACAAAAAAATGCTTCTCCAAACGATTGTTTGGTGGATTTACAGAATGGCCTCCACCCCCCAAACTCAATTCTTTTATTTCGGATTTCAGCTCGCACTCGATACAAATATATGCGTATATACAACCAAGCACGGTATACCAGAGGGTAGGTATATAAATATATACATAGGGCACAAAGGCACCGTTATCCTGATGATGCCTTTCGTACGCCCACACACCAAATCTCTGGTAATATACCTACACCTGTGTATGGTGTACACGTATAATATCGATGTATGGTTTAATTGGATGGCGACAAGTTGTACACATAATACCTACCGTTTAAACCTCGTATACATGGTCGGTATAGCTTAAACGAAGGCCATTCGGTACATCCATACTACTACTATCATTTTGTTAAATAGTGTAGGTGTTTATATGATGTGCGTGTATAATGTAGGTGCATGTATAGTTGTTGTTGCGCAGAGTTAAATGAAAGAATCGTTACAGGTCGAGAAAATCCCATCGAGTGTTCTCATATATATATATATGGGGGACGATGCATACATATACACGAGTTCTGGTGCATTTCTATACAAATGTAAAGCGTTTAAGGTAGCTGGGTGCTTGCTCGCTCGTTCTTTCTGTGGGAAAGGCCTCAACTTTCGATCTCTGTACTATAGCCGATTACCGGTTCACCCGAGTCGCCGGTCGCCGGGTGTTACACTGCAGATACACGCGTATTATACATATATACACATTGTTTTTTTGTTTGTTCATGCAGGTATATTATATTGTACGCGTGTGCGTTGAAACACCATCCGTGCATCGCGCAAACTTTGCACGACGACGACATCCTGCACGTGTAGCCTCATCCCGGGCACTCTCTCGAGTCGCGTATCACGTTTACGGCACTATATACCTACATACTTAACTGTACGTACAAAATAACGTCTGGACGACAATTCGACGACCTCGAAGTCGTCCGAGCGGTCCCAGCGGAGCAAGTATATACCGTTTACCTTCTCCCTGTTACACACACACATAGATATACGTATAGAATGGTCTACGCGTAAAAGTGCGCGGTGGATACCCGAGAGGACGTTTCGCCATTTATCCTTGCGCGGAGCCCGGGCGCGAGGGATCGATCTCGAGAGGTGTAAGAGAGTATGCAACATAAGTATACATATATAGGTGTACAGGCGAACGACGTATAACTCTTTACCTGCCCGTGGATGAGGATTCATGAATTTGTATCATTTCGCGGGAGCTATATGTAGGAATGTGTATTTCTTCATTATCACCCGATGTAACGTCCATACGACCATCATCCGTACGACCGGAGAGACGGTTGAATAATAATTATTACCTTTGTAATATGTACTCGGGTGTTCCTTCCCTTTTTTTCTCTCAATTAGTCCCCGACCAATATGTTTTCACGTGAGAGCGATACCGAGCTTTGAAAAAGCACCCAAAACCAATAGGAAGGCATAGGCCACCGGTGCGGACGGTCGGATGTGCTCACGAGTCCCAACAAATTAGTATTAAATACATCTGAAGGCTATATATGTACGAGTACACTTATGTTGCGAGGAGGAGACAACTACAGCAAATTCCACCCGTTGGATGACTCTTTTTGATGACTTTCAACAAACGGCCTTAAGTGATCGTATATGGGCTTTGATAAAATCGCCCTGCATTGCGAATGTATGCGCTTATGTAATTATCTTTGCTGCAATTTGATCGAGCCGAGGGAAAGAGAGAGTGTTCGAAGTGATTGGCGTATGGTTTCATCCTCGTTCCTTTGAGACTAGGGAGTAAAACAACCTGTGTACGATTGAACTACGGAAAAACTACCGATTAAAAGTAACGCGTGTCTGTCTATGCAATAGAGATCGACGTGAGATATACGCAAGCGATGAGAGAGTCTCTTGGGGAAGATTTTCTCTAATCTCCCCTTCTTTTTGTCTTTTTGCCACTCGTCGCAGCTTTTACTTCAAGACTCGCCCCTTGTTTTTACAGCTCCGTCTGTATAATGCAGTATACGGAAGTAGATTTTCACTTTTATTCCACGTTCGAATAAAATAATCTTCATTTTTACTGATGCAAAGGACTCAATTTTTTTTGCTCGGCCAATGTGTTAAGACGATTCCTACTCACTATTTTGATTGATATGGTAAAAAAAAAAAAAAAAAAAAAAAGATACGATGGACAAAAACAGGATGTATATCTTCTATTGTGGGACAAAAAACAAAATAAAACGTTGTAATTGTTGGTCAATATTAAACCACTGAGGGTTTATCGCAAACACAAAACCGATTAACAACAAAGCCCATGCCCACGTTATGAGATTGTTCACTGCCCACTTTCATGTTTCGGCACGTTCATCAAGATGTACGCTTCTTGGCAGCAGCTAAGGATATAATATGGAGTGTAAGTTTTCTGGATGACCGTATCGCTGAAGAATCGTTTTATCTACATAATAATATCATGGGGTAAAAATTACTTAGAAAAATGATAAGCTGCGGCTCATCGAGTTGATTTATCCGATGCATGCTACGATTTTTGAACGTTTTTGATTGAGTACGTGCGAAACCATTGATCTAACAGTGTATTTTGACAAGTATATAGGATCAAGCTTGTACTCAACTGCAGCATGAAATTTCTGAATCTACATTTTTTATAGCAGCCAAAAAAACAGTACATAATTTATTCATGAGATACAGTTATGTAGGTGTTCGAGAAGTGAATTAGCATTTCAGGCACCCGAAAAAGACAAAGCACGTGTACGTATACCCACGTGATACGCCGGCCCCGCGGGCTTTTCCTTTTCGTTTAATTTTTTCGAGACCCACAGAGTAAATAGCAGCTTCCAAGGTTCACGATGTGTACCCAAGGCACCGCGCAATATACGCTCGAGATGATAAATGCGTGCGTGCGATGCGCTTTTGCTCGATGCGATGATGAGTTTCGCGTGAGACTGTGAAGTTGAGATTGTGATGGCTGCTGGTAGGCGATAACATGTATGCAGGTTGGCTCATGGGAAATGGGAAACGCATGTTTGCGAGTGAGTGCGTTTTTAAGTTATGGTATTATATTTGTACATCTCTTTCTCTCGGATCGAGGGAAATCGAACGGCCGTGAGAATCAGAGCTCGCCCCACTCATTTTTATGCATCACGCGGACTACATGTATAAGTACGACACATTGTTTCATTGTCATCAACATATCAATCTTTACTACAGACGGGCGACTGACGAAATTTAAACGTATATATACTATATTGTATAAATTTTTTACTGCGTCATTGAAATTGATTTTTCGTAATTTGTTATTCACCCGTTCTCTCGTACTATTCGTCGTCGTTTGGAAGTTCATTCGCAAATACAGATCATCGATACTTGCCTGTGTATACGCGAGTAATTATTAAAGGAACTACAGAAAATTCTAGCAAGCAAATAATTATTTTTGATGTATATCAAGGCTATGGGTCATCGTATGAACTTACAAAGGCAACAATCACAATAACAACAAAATTACATACAACCAGAAATGTGACCTTTTACTACAATGTTATAAAAATGTAATTATCGACCAAATATTCGATATCGTGCGAGCATCTCTCTCTCTCTCCCCATACGTGGACATTCCGCGTTGAGCGTTGGACGCAGCATCTTCCCTAATTTGAAGTGCATCTCACTAGTGTACGACAGAAGCATACAGTGCACGCGAAAAGCAACGAGCGTAAAAGGAAGAAAAATAAAAAGAAGCGCTTCAAGGATGGGTATAAGTAAAAGGCTTGCCGCCAAAAAAGAAAAACGCGAGAGAGAAGGATGAGGAGGTGAGTGTGTGTGTGTGTTGCAGCAAAAGAGGCAGAAAAAAGAGAAGGGAAGAAGAAGAAGAAGATGCCTGATGGCTCCGTACGGTCTTTGAGCGAAGAAAACGCGAGCCACCGCAGATGCTGCTGCCGGAACCTGTTCTCTCTCTCTCCTCGCGGTTTTTATCGATTAATAAAATAAATAGATAATCGCGCGCACAATCGCGAGGCTCTCTCTGGCATTCCTTCTCCTCCTCGGGTCTATACAGCAGTATACATAGTATTAGTGGTATGGTGCTCCTCTACTCCTTGTACAGGCTGCGAATATGTGTGCGTATATGTGAGTTGGCAATGGAGAAAATGCAGGAGCGCGAGTGTGGGGCACTGCACGGTTAAACGAGCACTTGACTATACCTATATACTCTGGGGTGATTTTATTTTTCAATACACAATGTACTAAGTAATGCTAGAAGTGGCTGATTAAAGTTTTAGAATGCGAGGCGAAGTAAAAAGTGCGTTCTCGCACCTCCTATACAAAGTTTTTCTGCGCAACCTGAAAATTGTTAGGTATACGTCTTAACGTGGGACTTAAAATTTTCAAAGCATCTATCATCACATATCCTTACAACGAACTTGATTTACGTTGAAAAGACATTGAACAAACATTTTTTAATATTTCTCAACCAAAAAAAAAAAAAATAATAATAATAATGAGGAGGAGA